>CM038226.1:36505653-36666743 GCA_021442155.1 Cymbidium sinense | reverse complement strand
CTAGCTTATGTCACTTATACATGTGTGTTTGTATTTAATTATGGAATTGAACCCCTTTTCTTTCATGAAAGATACATGCATCCATAATTGGCTAAGTGATTGAATTAGTTGGTCGTAAGATTTGGAGCTTTCTTTCTTACATTCATGCATACAAATTTACATATGTTTGAATGCAAATGGGTATATAGTTTGGACATCCTGGGAATATGAGGCTTTAGTTAGCCCCAAAGAGGTCATTTGATTACCTCACTTCTTTAGTTAACAATGACACGTGCCTATTTAATCTCATCCCTATGTATTTTTGTATAATAATTTAGATAGAACTTTAAACTAATATGATTAAATAATTCAATCTCATAAAATGATATAAACTTCACATACATATACATTCGTCATTTAAGTGTGCTAAAATATATTATATGCATATATACACTTAAAAGCATATGCATGTTATATGTGATGGTAAGGAATGATTTGACATGTGTCATGTGATAGTAATTCAATTAAATTAATCTTAAGATGCTTTTCACATTAGATAGAATTATTTAAAGTGAATCTAAACTTAAGATTAATTTAATTTAAATAAACCTTCACTAAAGAGAATGAAATCAAATTAATATGCTTTAGAAAGTGGCTTAAGGTAGGGATAAAAGAGGCTTCTCTTTCTTCTCTTTATAACACTTAGTTACTAAGTGTAATAAAATGAAATAAAAGAAAACACAAATTAAAATTCTAAATCAATTAAATAACTTCAAGTGAAACCAACCTTTCATGATAAATTGAACCTTTCCAAACCTAGCAAATACAATATTAATGCTTAGTTGAGACATACCACACAAGACTTAACATCCACATTAGAATTAAGTCATTGCTTCTAGCTTTATGTTAGGACGGTGCATGATATGATGTATATTTTGTTTGCGATCTAATGTTGCAGACTGGATGTTAGGGTGTATGCTTCGTAGACTTGATGTTAGACTGATATTAGCCTAATCATATTTTATGTAGAGGATTGTGCTTAAGGGGTTGCTTAAAATAAATAAATAAATATGAATGCTCTCTTTGAATGTTTCTTAAACCCCTAAGCATAATCCAAGCTAAGACAGATGGGCTTGGTTACTTATGTGCAAGGTGCTAAGTCCAAATCATATGTATAATTGCTTGGGATTGTATGTGTGTTTAGTTTACACTTATTTTCCAGGGGTAATTAGATTTACTTTCCCTATTTTTAATGTAATTTTGCATTAGGAATTACGACTAGTGCTATGGGGGATTAGGATGAACATTGGCTAGAAGGTTTTGTTTTGGGTGCCATGTGATGCCTTGAAGTTCACCAAATCAAAGGGAAAATAAGAAATGAAGGATACATGGAGACATAAAGACATGAAGACTTGAGGAGCCCTCATAGCACTTATTCATTTATAAATTATAATTATTCTTTCATAATCCCATGTTGTATAAGGGTAGAGCTCGGTTACCCACATTTTCTCTTGTCAAGTTGTTCAGTGGCACCCAACCGCACCAACCTATTATTCTTTTACGGTAGCTATATAATTGTTTGATGTTTGTTTAAATTGTGCATTAAAAATAACATGCTTTTCATAGTTTTTTATGGTTGTTGCTTTAATGTGTGTCCTGGATGCGATTAGCCTCTTAGAAAAAAAATAAATTTTATACAAAACTACAACTCATAACTAAAGTTTTAAATAATTCATAACCTCACCATAAAGCCTAGACATTAAATAAATTAATTAAAAAGATTTAGCAACCCCTTAGTTGAATGGTTGAATGTTTCACAACATGCATATCAAATTGTTTCACTCTTGAAAATATGGGATTTCCATCCTTGCATGATAGGAGAATGCTTGACTTGTGAGGGCATCCCTTGTGGTGAAAAACACCCCTTTCTTACTGATTTAACCAGCAACTTTATTTCATCATGCATATAGGTGTTGACGTCACTTTTGGTGTGAGCTCTGAAGCTCCTCTTCTAGTCACTAAGAGCTCCTTAGTCATAAGACACTTCTAGTGATTAGGTGAACACTTAATTTAAGTCTAGAGATTTAGAAGGGTTAATCATAGGATTGGACCATGCTTTAGGACTTAAGGAAATCACCTAACTTATACCCTAAACCTAATCCATATGTACCTTCTCAAATCAAATCCAGATTTAATTCTCAAACCAAACTTAAAACTCAAATTCAAAATCCTAATCTAATTTTAAATTTGACTACAAATGATTGAAACCCAAAATCAAATTCAAATCCCAAGACCCTTCCTAAGCCATATGAACCACCTTCATAAGATTGGCCAAAACCTCTTTTAAATAAAATTAAATTCAATTGATTTCTTTATAAACCAATTATTCCTTCATTTATATTCACAAATATAAATGAAATCCATATCCAAATGACTAAAACTAAATCAAACTAAATCAAACCAAACCAAAACCCCTTATAAGCTAGATGGACCTACCTCCATGTGCTTAACCAAATTAGTCTTCAAACCAATCCAAAATCTATCAACTTTCTTATAAATCAATTGTTCCTTCATTTATATTCATAAATATAAGTGAAATCTAAATTCAAATGACCAAAACTAAATCTAAAATAAAATCAAAATATCAATCTAACCCCTTTGACCCAATTCTTTGGACTTAGCCAAATTTTATCCAAATTTAGTCAAAACTAATGCATTTTCTCTTGAATCAATCATTCCTTCAATCACCTACCCAAATATAAATGAAACCTACAATCATCAAACCAAATTCAAGTCAACCCAACCCAAGCCCAACTTAACCCTTTTGAATTGAAACTTTCAATTGAGCAAAAAGCTATTGGACTCCAAATTGATTATAGTTGTATTTGTATTTCAATCCTAGACTCACATATAAGTCCAACTAAATCTAAATCAAGATAAAACCAAATCGATTGACCAACATAGGCTCACTTGACCCAAAGTGACCTAAAGGACTCATTTGAGCCAACTTCCAATCCAACCCAAATTATATTGAACCAAGCTCACCAAAACCTTCCACCATGATTGTTGATCACCCAAGATGATCAATTATAATCAATTGGGTCAAACCAAGTCAACTTGATCACCTGATCAAGTCAACCCTTTAGCCCAAATGAACCAAAACTAATCAAAACCCATCCTACATCAAATTCATTGAAACCAATGATTCAAACCAACTCAAAATAAATATTTGAACATGACTTGACCACCAATTGAGCCAAACCAAGCCCAATTGGCTATTTGACTCAAGTTGACCCAAATTAGCCTAAAGGACCAAATTGGGTCGAATCATGATCTAACCTAAATTGATTGCAAGTAATGGTAAGTTCATCAAATTGATTATTGAATTTGTCCAAAGCCATAATTGAACCCAATTTGATCAATTGGGCCCAATTGAGTCATTTAGCCCAAATTAACCTAAAGGGTCAATTTGGCCTAAATTCAAATTAAATCCAAATTGATTCAAACCAAAGACTACATTCATCTTTAATTAGCTAATTAAAAATGAATCAACCCATAACCCAAGCCAATTTGGCCAATTTTTGGTCAAATTGGTCAACTTCACCCATTTGACCCATTTGATTCTAATTGAGCCAAAATCAATCCTAAGTTAAATTAAATCAAATTGATCATACCAGAATACTTCAAATCATTATTTGAACCTAATTGAAGCCTTAGTTTGGCCCATTTGATAAATTGGTCAACCTAACCCAACATAATCCAAATTGAGCCAAACCCATTGAAATCAAGCCATGACCCATTGGGAGCTGATCAAACCCGACCCAAACCTACTTGGGATGACCCTAAAATCAGCCCAAACCCAATTAGAGCCAAACCCAAGGTAATCCCTCTTGGAAATGACATCCCACATGTGATCTTACCCAAAGAGAGCAAAGTCCACTCATCCCCATCCCTTGCATTCATTAGAGCTGATCCTACAACTGAAAAAAGAAGACTTTGGAGCTAAATCCAAAGTCCTCAATGAAGCCATCACCGCCCAACCATCTCCCCATCACCTTTAATGGTGATTTTTGACCATCCCCTTGAAAGGAGAAAGAAAGAGGCCTCATTCCAATAATTTTTGAGCTCACACACATTCCAGGAGCTTCCCCAAGCAAGGAGCAACCTTCCTCCACTCGATTTGAGCCAAAAAAATCAAACTGAAGCTTTTCTGGCAAGGAGGTGGTGGCTATTGGTGAAGACGATGTTCCAAAGGGAGGCAAGGGTTCAAACTTATTCCAAAGCTTCCTCTCACACCCAGGAGCTCACTAAGGTCTTCAAAGTCGTCAAAAATAATGCCTAACGAGGTAATTTCAAAAACTTTAGCTAGCCATTGGATCTATTGTTTGTGATGATTTTTGTGTGATCTTAGGAATTTCCCTTAGATAAATCATGTATTTTTCAATTTACATAATCCCCATGTGAATCAGGAGGTTTTTCGATGAAAATTGATGCAAAATTAAGCTTATTTGAATGAAATTTTGCTCAAAATCATGAAAACTGCTAAATAGTGTTCCATTACTTTTGCCGATCGAAAACCATCATTCGATCCGCATTTAGGGGATCGATAGCTAGATCACGATATCCACATATATAGCCTTCGATCCACAAATTGATGGCCATCTGACCGATCATGCTTCGCGATCCGGCGTGTCCCAATCTCGTATTGCACGATTTCGCCGATTAACACATCAACCGTTTGCCGAAGCACGCACAATGCAATCCAATCATGCGGTGTCGCATGGCATCACATCTCCACGTTAGCGTTGTGTGGCATTAGGTTTAAGTGGAAAATTGCCTTTTTTCTAATTTTAAAATTAATTGAGTTGATTTTCGTGAAATTGAAATTGAAAAATACAACTACCATAAGAATTTCATGTCAAAATTGTTTTGGATTGGGAGATTTTGCATTGAATTTCAATAGTATATTTAATAAAAATAAATTAATAGACTTTATAAAAGTCATGAAAAATCACTCAAATCAACTAAACTTTGAAAAATCATAAAAATCATGACAAATCATAAAATATAAATAAATACTCATTTTAATGGTATTTCTGGAGGTTAATTTAAAATATTCTCAATTGATTTTGAACTGTAGTTAAGGCTTAATTTGGGTTTAATTAAAAAATTAATTGACTTAATTACTCTCTAATTACTCAAGTAATTAATTCCAAACATTTTAAGATTGATTAATGGGATGACCTCTGCCTCCCATAATTTTCTTGGGATTTATTGCTTGGTTAGAAATTGGTCTTAGCCCTAATTACTCTTAATTAATTAGTTGATTAAAAATACAAAAGAGTGAGGAAACTATTAAAACTTACTAATCATTGTATAACATTTAATGAGCATAGGGAATGAGATTGAGATCTCTTTCCTAATCTTTTACTCTAAGATCATTTCATTTGAATGGAAATTAATTAATTTGGGATTAATGGTTTAATTCATTAATTAAAATGGCTTAATTAATCAAATAAAAATCATAATCATTCCATAACTCATCTATTAAGTTTCTTGGGTAGATCTTTAGGTGTTTAATAACCTAAAGCTATTTAAAAAAAAATTATGGCTAACCTACATGTGTGGTGAAGCCTTAAGAGTACTTAATCAAGTTCTTTAATCTAATTAACCACTAATTGTGAGCCAATTACATTATTCCTTTTATTTCTTAGGGTTATTTTGATTTAAATTCTAATTCATATGCATATCATGTTGGCTCATAATTAATTGGTTAATTACTTTAATGTAACATAGGTAAGGGGTAATTAATGGACTTAACTCATATTGTAACTTAATTAATCTATAAAATCAACTTAATTTATTTTCATTAAACAAATTTGATTAACCAATTTAGAAATGGGTTAAGAGCAGCAAATGATTGAATCTCCTCTTTTCTCTAAATCAAATCAAACATCCAAAAATAACTTAATAAGAAGCTTTGGATTACTTTAAATGATTGCATTTGATATGATTGTCCTTAGAAATTAGTTTGATTGAATGAAATATATGTTTTATGTCTTATTATTCCTTTCCAATCATATTAAATGATGTGTGTCATGTGGTTACATGCATTCATGCTTTTAAAATGTTTAAACTCAAATGAAATTTTTTTTATGTTGAGCTTGCGTGTTGAACTTAATTTACAATATGTGTGACTATTATCACTATTAAATTTAAAATTATTTTCAAAAGCTTATAAATCAATTACAATATTTAGAGTGATATTAGTCATAAGTATATGTAAGCTTGCATGTGTTCTAGTTTAAACACATGATGTTAAGTTCTCTTCTTTAATTCACATATAGATTTGCATAAGTTTGAACATTCATAAGTGTATAGTCTATTTAAAAGACAACACTTATTTGAATTCATACTTAGACATTTCTATATTAGAATTTGGATAGAACTTTAACTCATATGTATAAATAAATTCAATTAAGAAAGAGACAATTTTTACATGATTTTCCATTCTTGTAGTATTTGTACATTCATGTGTATTTAAGAATAGTGCATAACTAGTCTGACATTGGGATGCGACTTTAAGTAGCCCCAAAGAGGTCTTTACCTCACTCCCCTGGTTAACAATGGTGAAGTACTTAAAACTTTTATACACTTGAGTGTGCATTTATCTAATGAGTGAAAATCCTATTTTCTACAAAATACACATATACATCTTTCATTTAAAGTGTGCTAAAAAAATATATTGCATGTATTAGTCATACTTAGGATTCAATCATATGCATGTTACATGTGATGGAAAGGAATAATGTGATGTATGTCATATATTAGTAGTTCATTCAAATTAATCTTAAGATGCATTTCATATTGAATGGAATCATTTAAAGTGAACAGTTAGATTTAATTTAAAATGTGTAATAAGCCATTCACTAAAGAGAATAAATTAAAAGCATGCTTTAGAAAGTGGCTTAGGTAGGGATGAAAGAGGGCAATTTTTCCTCTCTTTATAACATTTAATTGCTAAGTGTAAGTATGAAACAAAATAAAATACTAAGTAAAATTCTCAAATCAATTAAACCGCTTAAAGTGAAATCAACCTCTTATGACTAAACATCCTTTCACATTTAGAAAATCATAACCTTAATGCCTAGTTAGGACTTACCACAAGCCAACACACAGAATTAAGGCACTACTTTTAGTCCTAAGTTAGAACGGTGTATGTTTGGTGTATGTTTTATTTTGTGATGTAATATTTTAAACTAGATGTTAGGGTGTATGCTTCGTAGACTGGTTGGTAAGCCATGATTAGCCTAATCTTATTTTCTGCAGGGGATTGTGCTTAAAGGGGCCACTTAAAAATAAATATAAATGCTCTCTTTACAAGTTGCTTATGCCCATAAGCTTAATCCAAGTTAAGACAGGTGGGCTTGGCTACCCATGTGCAGGTTGCTAAGTCCAAAGTATGATATAACTGCTTGGGTTATATGTGTTTTTAGCTAACACTTATTTTGTAGGTGTAGTTAGATTTACTTTTTCTCATTTTTAATGTAATTTTGTATTAGGAATTAGGATTAGTGCTATGGGGGATTTAGGGTGAGCATTGGCTAGAAAGCTTAGTCCTAGGGTTCCATGTGTTGCCTTGAAGCGTACCATATCAAAAGGAGCAAAGATATGAAGAAATGAAGAAGACATGAAGAATGAAGACTTGAAGACCCCCTATAGCATTTATTATTTGTAATTATATTTATTCTTTTATATATCAGGTTGTATAAGTGTAGAGCTAGGCTACCCATTTTCTCTTTTCAGGGTGTACAGTTGAACTCGACCGCACTGGCCTTTTATTCTTTTATGGTAGTCTATAAAATTGTTTGATGTTGTGTTTAGATTGCGCATTAGAAATAACATGCTTTTCTTAGTTTCTTATATGTTTGATGCTTTAATATGTGGCCTGGATGTGATTAGACTCTTAGGATAAAATTAATTTTTCTACCCCAATTAATAACTCACAATTAAAATTTAAAATAATTGATAACCTCACCATAAAGCCTAGGTTTTAAATAAGATAATTAAAAGATTTAGCAACCCCTTAGTTGAATGGTTGAAAATCTCATAACATGCATACATATCCTTTCTCTGTTGAACATGAAGGATCTCCATCTTTGCACGATATGATAATGTTTAACCTATGAGGGCATCTCTTGTGGTGGAGAATACCTTCTTCTGACCAATTTGGCAAATAACCTATTTTCATCATGCATATAGGCATCAAAATTCTAAAGCCTTTGTCAAAATGAAGTGTCAAAATTAAATAAAATTTAAAAAGATTTTGCATTTGTAGATTAAGTCATTACTCATACTACTCATGCTCTAGTCTCTAGGGAGTTGGTTTAGGACTTTAGTCTCTTTCAAATTAAATAACCCAACTATCTTGCACTTTCATAAGACTACATGGATTTGAATCATAGGAGGTGTTAGCTAGTAGCTACTCTAGGCGATTATAAGTCCAGAAGTTGGGTGATTTAGTCTCTCTTATGGAGGTAAACCACATACCCATCTTCGCTTATACTTAAGTCGTGCTTTGGCTTATGCCAAAGCTTTTTATATTTAGGATTCGAGGTAGCTATTTCCTTCAGGCTACAAGCATAAATCCCCACATCTTAGTCATTTTTATAATCTTGTGTTGTTCGATTATAAGCCCTAGCAATCTAATAAAATTTCAACTCAAATGAATAAATCTCTTCAATTTCAAATATATAAAGCCTAACCATTTGATAGATTGAAATGCTCACTAGGCTTCCTAGTATTATGAGCATTTCCTACTCATCTCTTTTGACTATGATAATTCTCCTTGAACAATCCCACTTGATTTTCTGATATAACCAATTTATTGATAGTCTAGCCTTGAAATCTTTAGAGACCCTAATTATCTACTTTAATCGAGAGTATTCTTAAGGAATTTCCATTCCTTAGGATGTAATTAACTATGGGGGCTTACTTTCATAGGGAACTTAATGGATTAAAATAAACCGCTACCTTTCCATATAAAATAGGGGAAAATTCTCTAATATATTCAAAGACCCATCATGCCTTAGGAGTCCTTGTTAGGTGATTAGGTCCATTATAAGGTGGTGATTTCTATCTTTCGAGGTAGTGCATCATTCCTTAATGTAACCAATCACTTCAATAAGTAACCCCAAGATGCATGGTGTCCCACATCCAAAAAATAAACACCACAATAGGCATCAAAATTCTAAAGCCTTTTTCCAAATGAAGTGTTGAAAATTAAATAAAACCTGAAAAGATTTTGTGTTAGATTCAATCATTACTCATACCATTCATGCTCTAGTCTCTGAGAGTGGGTTTAATTTAGACTTTATTCTAAATAACAACCCAACTAATTTACAATTCATAGGACCGACTACATGATTTGAAAATGAAGGATAAGTTAGCTAAGAATCACTCTAGGAAGCCCACCAGCCTTTTATCCTCTCTAGTGGAGGTTAACCTTATGCTCATCTTCTCTTAGATTTAGGTCATGCTTTAGCTTATGCTAAAGCTCCTCAGATTTAGGATCTGAGATAGTTGTTTCCTTCGGACTACAAGCATAAATCCCCACCTCTTAGACATTTCCATAATTTTATGTTGCTAGATTATAAGCCCTAGTAATCTAATGAAATTTCAACTCAAACAAAATAATTCTCTCAACTTCAAATATTTAAAACCCAAAAAATATGATAGATTGGAATGCTCACTAGGTTTCCTTGAACCTTTGGGTGTTTGGCTTGTAAGAGAGGTGAGTTAGCTCACCTCCATGGTCCATGGAGTTCTAGCATTTTGTAGAGTGCTGGGAGGCTTAGATCCCTCATTTGGATGTTGATATGCCAAGGTGAAATGAGGGTGGACTTTGCCATTTTTGGTAAAATTCCACATGGGGGAGAGGATCCATTTAGGATTTGCATTGGTATTGGCTCCAAATGGGTTTAGGCTGATTTTAGGTTGACCCATGATTGTTTTTGGTTGTGTTTGGTCATCCTCTAATGGGTTATGGGTTGGTTTCATGGGTTTTGACTTCATTTGGTCAAATCATATTGGGTCATGTTAGGGTTAACCAATTGATCAAATTGGGTCAAATCAAGTCTTGGGTTAGGTTCAAATGATTATTTGAAGAGTTTTGGTTCAAGTGGTTTCAATCAATTTGGCCTAAGTTTGATTTTAGCTCATTTGGATTCATATAGGTCAAATGGGCTAAGTTGAACAATTTGACCAAATTGACCAAATTGGGTTGGGTTAGGTGTTGGTTTATGTTCAATTGGTTAATTTAAAATGATTGTATGCTTTGGTTTGAATTAATTTGGATTTAATTTGGATTTTGTCTAATTTAATCCTTTAGGTCAAATTGGGCTAGGTTGGGTCAAGTTGACCAATTGGTCAAATTAGGCTCAATTATGGTCTTGGTAAAGTTCAATAATCAATTTGGAATTAACTTGAGCCATTTGTTTCAATCAATTTGTGTTAGATTATGATTTGACCTATTTTGGCCTTTAGGCCAATTTTTTCAATTTAAAAAATGACCAATTGGACTTGGCTCAATTGAGGGTCAAGTCATGTTTAATCATTGATAAGTGTGAATCAATGGTTTCATTTTATGTATGGTGGGTTTTGGCTAGTTTCTTTCCTTTAATTTCTTGGTCAAGGACCAAGTTGACTAGGTTTGACCCAATTCAAGGTGATTGATCATCCTAGGGTGATTGTTGATCATGATATGAGGCTTGCATGAGCTTCATTCAATTTGGGTTGGATTAGAACTTTGCTCAAAGTCCTTTAGGCCACTTTTCAAGTGGACCATCAAATGGTTTGGTTTTGACTTGATTCAAGTGGACCTATATTATGGTCATTTACTAATTTTCACTTTGGATATGTTGGGTATTTGGAGAAACTAGGTTTGTCCAAGCTGAGATTTGGAATTCATTTGATGGGTTTGGCTCATGTTGACCCATCTAGGTCAAAATGGGTCAACAAAAGTTGACTTAAGAATTAAAACCAAATTTAGGTCATTCATATGATCATTTGAAATATTTTGTGGTTTTGGTTTTATTCAATTTGGATTAGTTACGAATTTGGCTCATATGACTTCATTTAGGTCAAATGGGTCAAGTTGACCTATTTTTGACCTATTTGAGCTAAGTCAAGGGTGGGTTTGGGTTTGGTTAGTCATATGGAGTGGATAGGTATCTTTATTTCCAAACAATTTTGGTTAAGTTTAAATTTGGCTCAACATGACCCCTTTAGGTCATGTTAGGTCTAAGGTCAATTTGGCCAGGCTGGGTCTAGTTGGCCAATTGAGGCTTTGGTCAAGTTGAACAAGTGATTTGGAGTGAACTTGACCCATTGGTTCCAATCAATTTAGCTTAGATCAAGTTTTGACACATTTTGACCCTTAAGGTCAAAATGGGTCAACTTGGGTCAAGTGGCCAATTGGGCTAGGTTAGGCTGAAATGTTGGCTCAGTCAAGTTCAAACATAAGTCATGAGTGAACTTAGATCAATGGTTTCAATCAATTTTTCCTATGGTGGAATTTGGCTATCTTAGGTATCATTTTTGGTTAAGTGTTGACTTGGTCAACCCTTAGGATACCCAATTTGATTGATTGATCATCCCATGATGATTGTTGATCATGATGAGAGCCAAATATGAGTTTGGTTCAATCCAATTTGGTTAGGATTAGAATTTGGTTCTTAAGGGTACTTTAGGTCACTTTGGGTCAAGTGAGCCTAAGTGGGTCAAATGACTTTGTTAAAGCTTGATCTGAAGTTAGTTGATCTTGTATATGAACTCATGATTGAAATATAAATTCATCTACAAGTGGTTTGAATTCAAGTGGGTTTTGACCCATTTGATAATTTCATATTCAAAGGAAGAACATGAAGGGATTTTGAGTTTGATTTTTGATAAGGAACCCCCTTTCTACTTAAGAAAAATCATGCATATTCAACTTTTAAATTTTCTTAGATGGATAATTAACATGCATCATAATGTGTGTTAAATACTCTCATTTGTATGCATAGATATGCTTAGGTTCCATCCATATGCATGTTATATATGTTGGGAAAGAAATGAAGTAATGTGTGTTATGTGAATTTTAATTCATTTTATTTAATATTAAAATGCCTTTCTTTTTGAATAGGTTTGTTTAGAGTTTATCTAAACTTAGGATTAATTAAAGATCTAATCAAAATATTCATCTAAGCAAAACTAAAATGTGAATCTACTTTAGAAATTACTTAGGTTAGGGAAGGAAAGAAAAGTTCTCTTCTCTTTCCCTCTCTTCATAACTTAGTAATTAATTGTAGGATTCACTTGAACCAAATCAAAATATGAAATAAAATCAACCCAAAATAATTAAACAACTTAAATGGAACCCTCGTCTAAGTTGAACATGTTCTTTACCCTTTGAAAATTTAAACCTAAAGCCATTGCTAAGCATACCACACAAACCTTCAAAGCACACACATTAGCCTAAGTCACCAGTTCTAGCTTTCGGTTAGGTCAGTGCATGTTTTGATATTTTTATTTTATTTTATGATATATATTTTAGACTTAATGTTAGAGTGTATGCTTGTAAAATGAGTGGTAGGATGCTCTTAGTCTAACTATTCTTTTCTGCAGGGGATTGTGCTTAAGAGGCGCGATTATAAATAAAAATATAAATGCTTTTTTTCTTGTGCTTTATACCCTAAGAATAATCCAATAGGCAAGGGACTTAGTCACCCATGTGTTTGGGGTGATAAGTCCAATATACATGCTTGAATTTGTGTGTTTTGTTTTAACCTTTGTTTTCTAGGTGTTAGTTAGATTTTCACTTTTCTTTTCATGTAAATTTATGCAATTAGGATTTTGGAATAATTTTATGGGGATTAGGATGAGCATTGGTCATGAAATCCTATCTTATGCACCATGTGAAGCCTTGGAGTATCTACCACCATCAAAAAAAAGAAGGAACCAAAGAAGAAAGAAAGAAATAAAGCTTGAAGACCCTCATAATAATGAACTCCTTGCTTAATTGTAATTTAATTCATTTGTAATCTGGGTTGTATAAGGGTAGAGCTTCTACCCAATTTGATATTTTGGTTTGTCGGTGGTGCCACACTGCGACCTTTATTCTTTTGCGATTAGCTTTATAAATTGATTGATGATTTGTTTAGCTTTTGCATTAAGTGGCATGCTTTTTGCAGTTTCTTTCTTACTTTATGTATGGCCTGGATGTGGATTAGGCTCTTTAGAAAAAAATAAATCTTTTACCCAACTTAACAACTCAAAATAAAAATTAAACAATTCATAACCTCACCTAAATCTTAGATTTAAAATCAAGATAAAAGAATTAGCAACCCTTAGCTGGATGAGTATTTTTTGTAATATCATGCACAAATGAATCTTATTTCACTCTTGATTGGAGGGCTTTCACCTTTGTTAGAACTTGGCTTGAGAGAGCCATGGTGGAAACTCACCTCCTCCCTTCTCGTTGATTTTGGCCAATAACTTTTCTCATGCATTAGTCATATGAATCATATTAGCCTGAGTCAAAATAATTATTCAAAATAAAAATAAAATGAAATTTGAATACATTAGATTTAGGTCATTTGAAGCACGTCCCTTTACATGATCTAGTCTCTTTAGGGAGTGAGTTTAAGGACTTAGTCTTTTCTAAATAAACGACCTATCTATCCGCATAAGAATAAAGACTTTTCTACATGTATTTAAAATCAAAGGAGTTAGTTGGACCACCCCAGCGGTTGTGTATGTGATTTGTCCTCTCTTGTGAGGCAAACCAATTACCCATTTTGCTTTAGATTTAGGTTGTGCTTTACCAAGCTCCCTAGATTTAAGTTCTGAGGTTGCTTCTCCCCTTTTTGGGTTATAAGATTAATTACTCACCTCTTAGGAATTTTCTTAATCTTATGTTAAGGAATCATAAGTTCTAAATTTCTAATGAAAAATGTAACTCAAATAAACTAAATCAATTTCAAAATATAAAGCCCAACATAATAGTTTGAGATGTACTAGTTTCATCATTGGGCATCTCTACTTTATCTTCCATTTTAGTTTGATAATAACTCCCCTTTTGATCAATCCCATTTGATCTTTAAAAATAAATGTCGATTGATAGTCCTTTCTATTGAAATCTTCAGATAATGATCATTTACCTTTTATCGAGTTTTCCTAAGAATCCCCATTCTAGGATGCAATTAACTGAGGGGCTTTCCTTGTAGAACTTAAACCCGTTTAAAATAAATCCTTTACTTTTTTATGTAAAGTAGGGGAAAAATCTTTTGTACATATGCAGACCCATCATTCTTAGGAGTCCTTATTGAGGTGATTAGGTCCATTAAAGGTAGTGACTTCTTTGAGATAGTACACTATTTCCTTGATGACATACTCGATCACCTAAATAAGTACATCTATGGATCTATGTGGCATCCTAAAAAGATGAATTTATATAGGCTTGCCTCTTCATTTCTCCCAACATATTTGAAAGGTGACTCCATGTTATAGGAATTTATCACCATAGATTTTTACTCCGATGATTTCCTCTCCATCTTTGATAAATGATCTTGTCTTTGAGTATCGATAATGGGTTTGTACTTTGGTATGAGTCACTATCCTTCTTTTCATTGGCTTAGCTTATTTTATTTTTTAGGTTGAGTTAGCCAACATCTTTATATTTTAGGACCGCATTCCTTGTTGGTCTTAAAACTCGTTAATGGGTAAAATGAAAAGATCTAAATAAGAAAGAAAACATTTTAAAGACTTCCACCTTATCATTTTTTATGATAAGGAAAGGTTCATCCTAAAATAATAAAGACAAAATAAATCTTCCATAAGAACTTTCTTTTCAAAAAGCACCTTTTCAAAAATTCACTTAATAAAATATTTTCCATAAAATTTTGTCACCCTCATTTAACAATTCCCATAATTGTTACATGTAAGGATTTTCAAAAATAAAACTAACAACATTATCAAAAAGCACAAATCAACATCTTCTTTCAATTCACTTTGATGAAGATTTCATTTTTAAATAAAATGAACAATCTTCTTTTCCAAAAATCACAATCATAATCATAAAGTATTCAAAAAAAGCACACATGAATCTTTCTATTCAGTACACTCACACTTATTAAATGGAAAGTTCATTTCCAAACAAAATTAAGCTTTTCAAAAAGCACACATGAATATCTTCATTTAATATACTCAAATTTATTAAATAAAGATTTTATTCCGAACTAAAAATTAAATATCTTTTAGGTAATCCCACTTGAACATATCTCACATATGTTTTAAGTTGGAATTCCTCTCTTTCAAGAAAGCAACAATCACACACACAAATTCTTCATTTAAAAAATTAGATTGATCTCCATTCTACATACTTAAATTTGTTGAATGGAAGTCCTCTTCTCAAAACATTAAAACTTTAACAATCATATTTCAAAAAATTTCCAAACACATTTTGGAATTTCATTTAGCACATTCAAATTTGCTAAGTGAAGTTTCCAAATCTAAAATAAAAAATCAACAATCATATTTCAAAAATTTCAAACACATTTGTAACTTCATTTAACATATCTAATTTGTTAAGTGAAGTCTCCAAATCAAATTTAAAATTTTCAACATTTGGAACTTCATAACATACTCAAATTTGCTAAGTGAAGTCTCCAAAAGAAAAAAAAAACAAACAAACAAAAAAAATTTCAAACACCTTTGGAACTTCTTTCCTTAGCATACCAAATTTATTAAGGAGAAGTTTCCATTTCCAAAACCAAAACAAATTAATTTTTTTTTTAAACACACCATTTGGAATTTCATTTAGCATACTCAAATTTGTTAAGTGAAATTTTCATTTATAAAAAGTGGGACTTCCTCTTTAGCATACCAAATTTGCTAAAGTTAAATCTCCATTTTGATCACATCAAAACAAATGAAATACTTTAGGATTCTTTTAGCATACCAAATTTGCTAAGGATCCTACCCTTTTCAAAAATCAAAACATCAAAAAATGAAACATTTAGGATTTTCTTATACCTAAATTTGCTAAGAATCCTATTTTCAAAAAAATCAAATTGAACACACTTAGATTCTTCACTAAGCATACCTAAATTTGCTAAGTAAGAATTCTAAAATTTTCAAAATCTCAAAAAAAAAAATCATAAAAAAGAAACAATCACTTTCAAAATACTTCACTTAGCATACCTAAATGTGTTAAGTAAAATTTAAAAAAAAATCAAACAAAAATAAAATCATTTGACCCTTACTTTAGCATGCCTAAATTTGTTAAAGGAAAGGGTCCTCAAATCAAAAATCTCAAATTCAAAACAATAATGAATCTATAAAAGAATCCTTACCAAAAATTTTGAATCCATATTTCAACATACCTAAATTTGTTGAAGTTTAGAATCATATTCAAATTCCTCTTTCAATCAATCTTCTCAAATTCATTTGAACCCCTTTTCCGTTGTTAGATGTGGGTTTTAAATTTTAAATTCAAAATTTAGAAATCTATGGAGACAAAAAAATTGTTCACTTCTCATTCTGAGATCTTTTACAATCATGGTACAATTGTTTATTTTATTACAACTATTGAAATGGTCAGTTTTCATAAGTTTGTCTTCACCTCCCCCCATAGTATGGATCTAGCTTTGGATTAGACTAACTTCCTCATGGACTATACCCCATTCACTTTGGCCAGATTTGAGGAGTGAACACTTGGAGGGCACTCCCCTCACCATCAGTGGACCAAGGTATTAGGCGGCCGGTCATCGACTTACTCGATTAGTCTCCTCACTAAAGGAAAGTGGCATTACCATAGACTTGATTGTAGCAGCATGCAGTTACTAGCTTTGATTGAAGTCACCCCATAGTTGCTCATGTTGCCCTGGTGAAACCATTTGTACCCTCTAAGGGTAAGGCTCCGGTCTCAAGGCTTGCCTCCCCACATTTGAGTATGGGTCTAGCCCTCACCTTCCTACTGCATAGGAACAAGAACAACATGATCAAGTGGTACCACACACGGATAGCCATGGAGCTTGAGGCAGCAGCTCGATTAGTCGTGGATGAGTTTTCCATTATCACTTCACCACTGGTTACAGAAAATAAGTTCCATCCTCTCTCTAGATTAGATAGAGAGGATGTTAGGAGGATCCGTTCATCACCTCCTGTGGTGCTTTCAACCTCGTTTAGGGCAGAGGTTATCCCTCCAATGTCTTCTCTCCTTGGTGGGTGAATTTGTTGGTCAACTCGGTTTGATCTTTGATATGTTATCCCCCCAGGTGGGAGGCGGTCGAGAGAGGGCTCTTGAGGCCCATTCATCACATGTTACTACCAGGGAGTGACGAAGGTTCAACCGTCAGTCGACCGCTTCTGCTTTGATTGATTTTCTAGCTTGGCGCGCTACCCGCATCGACCATACTGATAATATCCTTCTCACTGGGACTAGCCACCACAAGAGGGTAGTTTCTATGCACAGAGAGTCGGTGGTCTCTCCACCCCATCGCTCTACCCCTCGTCCTTCATTGCTAGTGCAGGTTACAACATCTCCCATTCCATCTAAGGCCATGAAGGCCGCATCCAGGGAAAATCACACCCCGTTGGTGATTCGGCTACGGATAAGGGATCCTACCCCTTCTACACCACCCATTATGGTGGGACCGATCTCTCGTGCTTGACCTTCTGCCCTAGTGGTGGTACGAAAAGAGTGGTGACCCCGAAGCATTATGGTCATCCCTTCACCAACTCCGCCTATACAGCCAAATGTGGAGATGGTGATAGTTATCGATATTCAGATGGCAGTCCTACACCGGTAGTAATGAAACAACCTAGATTGGTTTTCTTGTAGCTAAGTAGTGTCATTCATCAGTACAATCCGATTGATTCTCAATGATAAGCAGGTTGATGCCTCTCATTACACGATAGTGATCACCTCGGTGAATGTTTGTACCTCAATATATCATTCCTTAGATGAGATAGTTGCACATTATTTCATGGAGAAGAAGGAAATCTTGGGAATGATTAGTCGATGAAGAAGAGAAATTCAGTTTTGATCCTAACGAAGATGACTTGATGGGGGATTTAGTTAGAGTTTGCATGGTTGACACTAGAGGATCTCTTCTTAGGGAGAAACAAGCCATGGAAGGTGATGAGGTTGATACACATCATCACCTCAGACATTTGAGGTAGAACGAAAGGGGATTGATGGATGGAAGTCACATGCGACTTGTTGCCAGTGAGTGTCGCTGCTTCGTAAATAAGCCTCATTAGTTCATCCTACTACAGTCAACATTAGTCAGCCTGAGTTAGTGTATGTATTGGACCCAGTCATGACTCTACCTCCCGTTGAGCACGGTAGCACTAGCATATATAGGAAGGTAGTGGAAAGTACCTCCATACAAGAAAAAGATATAAAATTCATGGTTAAGCAACAAGTGAAGGAAGCTTTGGCTCAAGCTCGGGGAGGATCATCAATTCCAAAGGGTAGACCCTACCCAGAGAAATTTGATGTTATCCAGTATCCCAAAGGTTTCATGCCTACTTCTTTCAAAAGCTTTGATGGTAGTGGAAACCCAAGACAACACATAACACATTTCAATGCTAGTTGTTGCAACATAGGTGGCATCGATGTTTTGCTCTTTCACCTTTTTATTAGTAGCCTAGTGGGTATTACTTTTGATTGGTATGTTGAACTGCGCAAAGGTTCAGTAAATACATTGGCTGAGTTAGAGCAACTCTTCATCAAGTGATTTGCTAGAGCTTAGTAAAGGGTTACTGTAGGTGATCTCATTGTAGCACAACAACACCCTGGTGAGTCACTTGTTGATTATATTCTCGATGGTGTAACACAGTATGAAGTGTGAATAGCTATCTGAACAACATGCCTTTGAGATTCTCTTGAAGAATATCCATGGCCCGGTAGCCTTCATGCTTAAGGGCTTCACTATCAAGACATTTGAGAAGTTAATCAACAAGGCAGCTAGTCTATAAGGAGAGGCCAAATAGTTATCTTTTCAAGATCAGTTTTCTAAGCAGAAGTAGCAGAAGGTTTATGAGAAGAAGACAGGGGCAATAGAAGCAGTTGATAAGGGGAAAAAACCAGCTAGAGATCAGTCTAAGAAACCACGGCCTCAATAGCCTCCACCTCCTTTGCCACCACCGAGGTAGCCTTACTGGCCTCCACCATAGCCTCCATGGCCAGCACATCCACCGCCTCAGCCATACCACCTCCAACATCAGCATGCATATATGCCGCCAGGTAGTTTTGGTCCACCTACTCTTTTAGATAAGTTAAACACACCTTATTCTTTTAAGAGGGAGGTAATCAAAAAAATCTTTAAGAATATCTTAAAGAAACCTGATTTTCAGCTACCCGAGCTTAGGAGATCAGAGGAAGTAGGAAAAAGTTATGATCCAAACTTTTTCCCTTACCACCATATGTTAGGTCACATTTTGGAAGATTGCTTCACATTCAAGGATTGGCTTGAACACAGTTTCAAGACTAGTATTATAGTTATCCCAAAGGAATATCTTGTGGAATAACCTTCTAGTTCCATCAATGTAATCCTTGGGGATACATATGATCCTATCAAAATTAAAGAAGGTTGGGACATTTCTTTGTCCAAAACCTCTAAGAAGATAATTCAAAAAATGAAGAAGCTTTTCTTGCAGGTGCCTGAGTCAACTCAAACCTCCAACACCAAGGAGGTTTGCAAGTTGCTAGTGCCAACTCTAGGAAAGTGGGAGCTCAGTAGTAGTAGTAGCAGCAGCGTGTGTCGACCTGGGATAGCCCCTTAGCTCAACCACCGATTGTGTCCAGCCTCCAACCTTCAGTTGTAGCTTCCATACCGGTGACTTATTTCATTTCAGCTAGCTCTTATATTTCTTCTACTAGTAGAACTATTCTATCAGCAGATAAGGGCATCAAATCCCTTACTCCACTCACTTTACATGACTTCTACTTTGTACCTCCAAATAATTCCAATAAATTGAAGAATAAAACTAGTTTGAATTACATATGTGTGTCGATGGGTTATCTTCTTCTACGATAACTCTTCAAGCCTAAATAACTATAATAATTTCAATCTTCCTCTTTCTGATTCAGAGCTAGACTTTCCAACTCTGAATACTACGAGTTCACCCCTTGAGATAGACTTGGAATCATCTGATTCTGAGGGTCCCATAGGAGAAGCTCTAGGTGAGCCTGAAGTGCAGGTAGAACCTTCCACCAACTTGCCTCAAGAGATCACTGAAGTCAACCTCTGTAGTGGCAAGGTTCTACCTCCTAGGGCAGCACATCAAAATAGAGGAAAATAAGTCATAGGTACTGAAGATCGATATGCCCTTCCTCAAGATGCTTCACCTTTGGATATGCTTGTGGAAGACCAGCTAATGGTGGACTACAATGTCTTTCTCATCTAAGAAAGTTATCATTTAAGCTAAGCATATATGATGCCCTTATCTTATCCAAAGATATAAGGGAATCATTAATCAAGGCCCTCCTTGATCCTAAAATATGTTTAGCTCAGCTGATTGCTATAAGTGAGGAAGCACATTATGTAAAATAAGCTCAAGGGATCACATTCACAGATGAAGACCTTCTTATAAGGGACTTGGAGCACCACCATCCCCTATACATCACAGTCGACATGGGAGTTAGACTTGTCAGGGTTCTTATGGATTTAGGTGCATCAATGAACATTATGTGTCTAAATACCCTTTTATTTGAAGATTAACATGTTCTTCACACTTAAAAATTTAAATTTAAAGTCATAGCTAAGCATACCACACAAACCTAAAGCTTGAAGGACCCCATAATAATGAGATGCTTAATTGTAATCTAATTCATTTGTAATCTAAGTTGTATCAGGGTAGAGCTCGGCTACCCAATTTGATATTTTTGGGTTTGTGCGGTGGTGCCCAACCACAACGGCCTTTTATTCTTTTTGTGAATAGCTTTATAAATTGATTGATGATTTATTTAGCTTTTACATTAAGTGACATGCTTTTCCTAGTTTCTTCTTTACTTTATGTATAACCTGGATGTGGATTAGGCTCTTTAGGGAAAAATAAATCTTTTACCCAACTTAATAACTCAAAATAAAAATTAAATAACTCATAACCTCATATAAAGCTTAGGTTTAAAATCAATATAAAAGAATTAGCAACCCCTTAGCTGGATGTGCATTTATTTTGTAATATCATGCACAAATGCATCTTATTTCACTCTTCATTGGAGGCTTTCCGAGAAACTTGTCTTAACCTTTGAGAGCCATGTGGAAACTTACCTCCTCCCTTCTAGCTGATTTTGGCTAATAACTCTATTTTTCATACATTAGTCATATGAATCCTATTAGTCTGAAGTCAAAATAATTGTCCAAAATAAAAATAAAATAAAATTTGAATTGCATTAGATTTAGGTCATTTGAAGCATGCCCCTTTACATGATCTAGTCTCTTTAGGGAGTGAGCTTAAGAACTTAGTCTCTTTCTAAATAAACAATAGCCTAGCTATCATGCATAAGCATAAAGACTTTCCTACATGTATTTAAATTCATAGGAGTTAGTTGGATCTAGGTGGTTATAGTCTAAGTTATTGATGATTTGTCCTCTTCTTTGAGGCAAATCAATTACTCATTTTGCCTTAGAATTAGTTTTCTTTCAGCTGCCAAAGCTCCTAGATTTAGGTTAGAGGTTGCTTCTCTCCTTTGTGGGCCATAAGTTTAATTCCTCACCTCTTAGGCATTTTCTTAATCTTGTGTCAAGGAATCATAAGTCCTAAATTTCTAATGAAAAATGCAACTCAAATAAAATAAATCAATTTCAAAAATATAAAGCCCAAGTACATGATAGTTAGAGATGCTCGCTAGGTTTCCTAGCATCGTGGGCATCTCCTACTTATCTTTCATTTTGTCTTTGATAATAACTCCCCATTTTGATCAATATCATTTGATCTTTCAAAAGTATGTGAATCGATTGATAGTCCTTTCCTATTGAAATCTTCAAAGACAATGATCATTTACCTTAATCGAGAGTTTTCCTTTGGAATCCCCATTCCTTAGGATGTAATTAACAATGGGAGCTTGCCTCTATAGGGAACTTAATGAACCCAATTTAAAATAAACCATGATTTACTTTTCCATGTAAAGTAGGGAAAGAATCTCTGGTACATATGCATACCCTTCATTAGAGCAAATGAAAACCGGCGAAATTCAAGTTCAAGCTCATTTACCAATATAGCTCATCTCGAGAACTTTAGGATGGTTCAAGCTCGAGCTCGTTTAAAAAATTATGTTCGAGCTCGGCTCGAGTTTGTTCATGAGCTCGATTCAGAATAGGCTTATCGAGTGTATTAACAAGCAGCTCATTTAATGAAATAAATGAGCCTTAATCGAGCCTTAATCGAGCCATTATCGAGCCTTAATCGAGCCTTATATAGTATCGTTTATGAACAAGCCTTAATCGAGCCTTATACAGTATCATTTATGAACAAGCCTTAATCGAGCCTTAATCGAGCTTTAATCGAGCTATTATCAAGCTCCTTAACGAGCTTGTTTGCAAGCTTTAAATGATACTATTCATGAACATAACTGAACTGAACAATAACTTGTTCAAGCTTGTTCATTTAACAATTGAGTATTTACAAAAGTGTTTAAGCTCGTTCGATTAATTAAATGAATGAACATAAACGAGCTCTAATCGAGGTGAGTCATGAGTAGCTTGTTGAACGCTCGGTTCATTTGCACCCCTACCCTTCATCCTTTGGAGTCCTTATTGAGGTGATTAACTCCATTAAAGGGTAGTCACTTCTACCTCTCGAGATAGTATACTATTCCTTGATGATGTACTGATCACCTGAATAAGTACATCTACGGATCTATGTGACATCCTAAAAAGATGAATTTCTATAGGCTTTCCTCCTTCATTTCTCCCCAATAGATTTGAAACATGACTCCGTTATAGGAATTTTTCACCACACGCCCCTTAAGCACAATCCCCTGCAGAAGACAGTGGTTAGACTAAGACCGCCCTACCATTCATTCTAAGCACACACATCCTAACATCCGACTAAGACATATATCACAAAACAAAAGCAAGCATGAAGCCATGAACCATCCTAACATAAATCTAGAAGTGGTGACTTAGCTTAATGTGTGTGCTTTAGAGGTTTATGTGGTATGTTTAGCTATGGCTTTAAGCTAGAATTTTCTAAGTGTGAAGAATGTTCAACTTAGAAGAGAATTTCAATCAGGTGATTTAGTTATTTTGGGTTGATTTTATTTTATGTTTTGATTGGGTTCAAGTGAATCCTAGAATTGATTACTATGTTGTAAAGAGAGGGAAAGAGAAGAGAACTTCTCCTTCCTTCCCTAACCTAAGAAATTTCTAAAGTGGATTCATATTTTAGTTTTGTTTAGTGAATGTTTTATTATATGTTTTAATAAATCCTAAGTTTAGATGAACTCTAAACAAACCTATTCAAAAGAAAGGCATTTTAAGATTATGTAAAGTGAACTAAATTCACAAAAAACATACATCATTTCATTTCTTTCCCAACATATATAACATGCATATGAATGTACATACATGAGAATGTTTAGCAATACATGCTAAGTAATTCATAATTCATTTAAGATGCATGATTCTCATTAAGTAGCAAAGGGGTTTCTTATCTAACTTTCACATGCACATATGAATGTATGAAAAGCATAAGAGAGTACAACGACATTGTTAACCAGGGGCGTAAAGTACAAGACCTACTTAGGGCTACTTAAAGCCTCGTAACCCCGGGGATGTTCAGACTAATTTACCACTTTCCTTAAATACAAGCATGTGTACAAAAGAAATGAATGGAAAAGAAAGAATGCAAAAGTTTGTGTTTGTTGATTTATTATTGTTTATGCAATTTATATGTACAAGTATAGGTATCCTTTTTAAGTAATAGCATAGGAATGAATAGGATATGGAATTAGACAAGTGTTAGGTTCTTTTCAAATGAACTATACACTTTGCCAAATCCTATCAAAACTATGTTAAAGGATAGAAGGAAAACCTACACTAAGCTCATCCTTGTATTTTACTCACATGCAAACTTATAATTCAGATATAAGTAACACACTTTCAGTTTTGATAATTGATTCATATATTTTGAAAATAATTTGGGTTTAATATTGATAATAGCCACTCATATTCTTACTTTAGCCAAAACATGCAATTTGACATAAAGGAAACATTTTCATTTTAAATTTAATTTTTGAAAAGCATGAATGTATGAAATCATATGACACACATATTTAGCATATTGGGAAAGAACTAAAGTAATGAAAGCATGTAAACACATTTACTTTAATTTATTTCTAAAGATAATCTTATGAAATAAGAAAGCTTGAAGCAAATCAAAGTTTGTTTAATGTGATTTTTGTTTGATTTTGAATTTGATTTAATTTTGTTCCTAACTCGTTCCCACATGTGTTTAATATTTGTGTTCAATTTTTAGGTGATTAGATTCATTTTATAATTTAATTAGGTTAAGGTATGAATTAAGCATGTTAATTACCTCACACCACCTTAGCATAGTTAATCAAATTATGAGCCAATGAGATGACATAAAACCTCATAAGGAATTTAAATTTGCAATGTACCTATGTAGAAAGGGGCCTAATGCAATTTGTCTCATGATTAATGATTAATTAAACTAAGGGTTTAACTTAAGTAATTACAAAACATCCCTCACACATATGAGTTGAATTTTGATTTCCTTAATTGAACTTAGGCTCTTGAACACCTAAGCATCTACCCCAAGTAGATTAATTGAGTTCTGGAAAGTTTTAGAATTTTAAGAAATTAATTAAGAGGGTAATTAGTGAATTAACCCTTGATTAAGAGAAGATTAAGAAAGAAAAGGAGATTTAAGAAATAACTTAGGGAAAATGCCCCAAAATTATTTCCTAAACATCCTATTCACTAAAACAGACCTTAATCAACTTCAATAAAGGATTAAACCACTAATCAAATCCTTACTTATCCTTAATTATATTAAGGGAATAATTAGGATATGAATTAGCAATTTCCCCAATTAAGTTACCAATAAATCCCAAGAAAATTAGGAGAGGCAGAAGTCATCCCCCAAAATATAGTCAAGAATTTTGGGAATAATTAGTGGATTAATTAAAGGGTAATTAGCAAATTAAGATTTCTAATAAAACCCAAATTTAGAGAAAAAATATTCAAATTTAATCAAAATCAATTTTAGAATATTCTATGTTCAATTATCTTTCTAATGATATTTATTTTATATTTTTCTGATTTTTTTGGGTTGAGATATGAATTTTAGAAGTTTAGATAATTAATTAGAATTAAATAAATCCTTAATCCCTACGGCGTTCCACGCATGTAGCTGGCATAGCATCCCTTTGCACGTGGCACGCTCTGATTGGTTACTTAAACATCCCATCAAGCCAATGGTGGCTTATGTGCTTTTCCTCGCCATCTAATCAAGGATCGGGCTAAGATTAAAGATATGGATTATAGGGGATAAAATTAAATATAAAGCATGTTTTAATCCGTCCATCAAAATGCATGGATGGATAGCCGAGATCTTCCTCGATCTCCCTATGAACAATGGAGGCCATCCATGTTCAGGGATGATCCGAGCTCGAGCTGGATTGATCCCAAATTTTATCCACACCATCAACATGCATGGAGATTACATCCAATGGTCAAGATCTTATTTAACATTTCTTTCATAAAGCTCCACACCACATTGAGTTTAGTGATCAAAAAATGGCTAACCTCACCAGAAGTGATCATCGGCGCTCGATTCCCTTGGAGAAGCTTTGTCGATTGAGATGAAGCTTTGGTGAACGTTTGAGGGGCTGAGGTTGAGTGGATCTTCCTATGGGTCACCTCCTCCTTATCTTGAGCTCAATTTTGATTGAATTGGATCTCCCCTTGCTTTAAGAACTTAGAAGAGAGTGCAAGCTCGATTTCCTCTCAATGGAGTGTGCAAAGGGAATTGCATTGATTTTGAGTGTGGAGGAATTTGGAAATTTAATTGAGCTCCCCTATTTTCAAATGATGAAAACTGAGAAATGGCAATTTGAATTCCTCTAGGAATCTTAGGATCACTAGAAAATGGCTCCTCCTACTTCCTAGGCTTCAATCGATAATGGCTCTCTTGGAATTGAAGTGAATTAGGGGGAGTATATCTTCACCAATGGAAATTGGATGATCAAAGCTTCACTTGCCATTTTGGATCAATTGCCTTGATTAAAATGGATGTTTGAGGTGTTAGAGGTGCCATGTGATTCATTTAGGTCAGGGAGTGGATTAGTGAAGTCCTCATGTGCTCCATTTGAGTGGAGACAAGATTCTCATGTGCCCATTTCCATGCACATGGTTAGTTTGGCCCTTATGTCAACTTAGGCTGACCCAAACCCATTGGATTGGGTGCACCACCCTCCCTAGTGTTCACTTGACCTATTAGGAGAGTATCAAGTAGGTATGAAGAGGGTTTGACCAAATTCCAAGTGAAATTGGCCAAAATTTATTTTATGTCCTAGGGGTAAAATAGTCATTTGGATAATTTTAAATTTTGGATATGTTGGGTTTGTTGAGAAAATATATTTGGCCAAGTTTCATTGGATTTGGAGTTCATTTGGTATGGTTTGGCTCATGTTGACCCATTTAGGTCAAAATGTGTCAACTTGGGTCAAGATAACCAATTGGTCAAATTGGGTCAAACCAAGGATTGGGTCAAGTTCATATGACCATTTGAAATATTTTGGTGGCTTTGGTTTGATTCAATTTGGTTTAGGTTTGAATTTGGTTCATATGACTTCATTTAGGTCAAATGGGTCAAGTTGACCAATTTGACCCATTTGACCTATGAGCTAGGTCTTGGGTAGGTAGTTTAGGTTAGTCAGTGGATTTGTATCTTTGTTTCCAATTAATTTTAGTTGAATTTGGCTCGATATGACCCTTGAGGTCAAGTTGGGAGGTCAAGGTCAACTAGTTAGTTGGCCAATGAGGCTTTGGTCAAGTTCAACAATCATTTGGAATGATCTTGACCCATTGGTTTCAATTAATTTGGCTTAGATCAAGTTTTGACTTTTAGGTCAAGTTGGGTCAACTTAAAGTCAAGTGGGCTAGGTTAGGCTCAAATATTGACTTGGTCAAGTTCAAACATTGGTCATGAATGAACTTAGATCATTGGTTTCAATCAATTTGGCCTATGGTGGATTTTGGCTATGTTGGGTTTCATTTTGGCTAAGTGTTGACTTGGTCAACCCTAAGTTTGACTTGATTTGATGCAATTTGAGTAATTGATCATCTCATGATAACTGTTGATCATGATGAGAGGCATATGTTAGTTTGATTCTATCCAATTTGATTGGGACTAGAATTTGGCTCATAAGGGTACTTTAGGTCACTTTGGGTCAAGTGAGCCTAAGTAGTCAAATGTCAAAGCTTGATTTGAGTTTGATTGAACTTGTATATGAACTTATGATTGAAATATAAATCCATTTGCAAGTGGTTTGAAGTCAAATGGTTTTATTTAACAAATTCAAATTCAAAGGGTGAACATGAAATGGATTTTGGCTTGATTTTTGAATTGAGTTTTGATTTAGTGATTGAAGTTTATGTTTATATTTGGATTCATGATTGTAGGATTGATTGAATCCTAGAGAAAAATCAAGAGTTTGGCTTGATTTGAAGTTGATTTGGCTAAGTTCAAGATTTTGACTTGAAAGGCTTAGGTTGAATATTGAATGAGTTTGAGTTTGATTTTTGGAAGTGGTTTTGATTGTTTGAATTTATATTTCATTTATATATGTGAATATAAATGGGAATATAAATAGTTTATGAGAAAATTTCAAAGATTTGAAGTGACTTGATGATGATCTAGGCTAAGTCCTTAAGAGGAAATTAAGGGACTTAGAAAATATTTGGAATTTGAATTTTTGAATTTAGTTTGATTGGTTTGAAATTATATTTCATTTATATATGTAAATATAAATGAGAATATAAATGAGTTATGAGAAAATCGCATGAGTTTGAATTGATTTGAACATGATTTAGGCTAAATCCTTAAGGTGGAAATTAAGGACTTAGAAAAGATTTTGAATTAGGAGTTTGAATTTGGATTTTGATTTGATTGATTTGATTGATTTGAATTTATATTTCATTTATATATGTGAATATAAATGAGAATATAAATGAGTTATGAGAAAATTCTATGAATTTGAATTGATTTAGATTGATTTAGGCTAAGTCTTAAGAGGGAAGTTAAGGACTTAAGAATGATTTTGAATTAGGAATTTGAATTTTGGATTTAGTTTGATTGATTTGAATTTATATTTCATTTATATATGTGAATATAAATGAGAATATAAATGAGTTGTGAGAAAATTCTATGAATTTGAATTGATTTAGATTTGATTTAGGCTAAGTCCTTAAGAGGGAAGTTAAGGACTTAAGAATGATTTTGAATTAGGAATTTGAATTTTGGATTTACGTTTGATTGATTTTAATTTAGATTTCATTTATATATGTGAATATAAATGAGAATATAAATGGGTTATGAGAAAATTTCAAGGATTTGAATTGATTTGAAGATAATTTTGGCTAAGTCCTTAAGAGGGAAATTAAGGACTTAGGAAATACTTGGAATTTTAGAATTTCAATCATGGGCTTCAATCATGGATTTCAATAATATAGCATTGATTTTAATTTAGAGAATACTAATTAGGCTAGAATTGATTTAAGTTTGATGTTGATTTGATTTGAAGTTTGACTTGAAGGAAGTAAGGTGAGGAGTGATTCAAGCTAAGGGTAGACAAATTTTTCTAACACCCTTAAGGCATAACTTATTCTTATGGCTAACTCTTCTAAGTCTCTAGGGATAGGTTGAGTGTCCACCTAATCACTAGATGTGTCTTAGGACTAAGGATCTCTTAAAGTCTAAGAGAAGTCCTATGTCTAAGATGGAGGGGTTGAGAGCTCATTCTAAAAATGAGGTCAACATAACCTAAAGGAATTAAGGAAATTATGGTTATTCCACATGTGTGGGGAAACCATAAGAGTACTTAATTAAGTTCTTAATTTAATTAACCATTAATTGTAAACTAATTGCATTAGACCCTTTCATTTCCTAGGACCATTGCTAATTTATTTTTCAGTTCATTTGCATATCATGTTAGCTCATAATTATTTGGATAATTATGTTAAGGTAACATAGGTAAGAGTTAATTAATGGAACATAAACCATATTACAACTTAATTAACTCATAAAATCAACTTAATCACTTTTCATTAAACCAAACAAATTTATAAACATAGGAAATGGCTTAGGATCAAAAACATCTTCTCACATCCCTTAACTCAAATCAAACATGAAATTAAAGATAAGATTAAAAAAACTTTGTTTATTTTAAACAATTTTATTTGATATGATTGTCCTTAAGAATTAATTTGATTGATTGAAATTATATGCTTATGTTTATTTATTCCTTTCCAACCATGTTAAATGTTCTGTGCCATTTTAAATCATGCATTCATCTTTTCAAAGTTAATTAAATCAAATGGATTTCCTTTATGTAAGCTTGCATGTGTTGGATTAATTTATAATATGTGTGGCTATTATCACTAGTAAATTCAAATTATTTTTTTCAAAGCTTATGAATCAATTACATTAATTAGAGTGATAGTAGTTGTAAACATATACATAGGTTTGCATGTGCTTATAGCTTAGACATGTGAAGTAAAGCTTTCTTTTCCTTAATTCATATGTAATTTTACATATATTTGAATGTTAATAAGTATGTAGTCCAGACATCCTAGGAACACGAGGCTTTAGTTAGCCCCAAGGAGGTTATTTGATTACTTCACTTCCCTGATTAACAGTGACATGTACTTATTTGATTTCATTTACATGTGTTCTTACATTAGAATTTGGATAGAACTTTGCTCCATTTGCATAAATGCTTCAATCAAATGAAAAGGCAACATTTGCATGGTTTTCGTTCCTTTATTTATGTATACATACATATGTATTTAAGAATAGCAAATATTTAGTCTGGACATCCCAGGAATACGAGACTTTAAGTAGGCCCAAGGAGGTCATTTGATTACCTCACTTTCCCTGATTAACAATGACATGTACTAGCTTATGTCTATTATACATGTGTGTGTGTATTTAATTATGAAATTGAACCCCTTTTCTTTCATCAAAGATACATGCATCCATAATTGGCTAACTGATTGAATTAGTTGATCATGAGATTTGGAGCTTTCTTTCTTCCATTCACGCATACAAATTTACATATGTTTGAATGCAAATGGGTATATAGTTTGGACATCCCTAGAATATGAAGCTTTAGTTAGCCCTTAGGAGGTTATTTGATTACCTCGTTTTCCTAGTTAATAATGACATGTACCTATTTAATCTCATCCCTATATATTTTGCATAAGAATTTAGATAGAGCTTTAAACTAATATGATTAATAATTCAATCACATAAAATGATATAAACTTCACATACATATACATTCGTCATTTAAGTGTGCTGAAAATATATTGTATGCATAGATTCACTTAGAATTAAAGCATATGCATGTTACATGTGATGGAAAGGAATGATTTGACATATGTCATGTGATAGTAACTCAATTAAATTAATCTTTAGATGCCTTCCAAATTGTATATAATTATTTAATGTGAATCTAAACTTATGATTAATTTTAAATGTGTAATAAGTCATTCACTAAAGAGAACTAAATCAGATTAACATGCTTTAGAAAGTGACTTAAGGTAGGGATGAAAGAGGAAATCCTCTTTCTTTTGCTAAGTGTAATCAAATGAAACAAAAGAAAACATAAATTAAAATTCTCAAATCAATTAAGTAACTTCAAGTGAAACCAACCTTTCATGTTAAATTGAATCTTTCCAAACTTAGAAAATACAATGTTAATGCTTAGTTGAGACATACCACACAAGCCTTAACATCCACATTAGAATTATATCATCACTTCTAGCTTTATGCTAGAATGGTGCATGGTGTGATCTATGTTTTATTTTTTGGATGTAATGTTGTAGATTGGATGTTAGGGTGTATGCTTTATAGATTGGATGTTAGAATGATATTATCCTAATCATATTTTCTACAGGGGATTGTGCTTAAGGGGTTGCTTAAAAAAATATGAATGCTCTCTTTATAGGTTGCTTAAACCTAAACATAATCCAAGCTAGGATAGGCAGGCTTGGTTACCCATGTGCAGAGTGTTAAGTCTAAATCATATATATAATTGCTTGGGACTATATGAGTGTTCATTTAACACTTGTTTTGCAGGTGTAGTTAGATTTACTTTCACTATTTTTAATGTAATTTTGCATTAGGAATTAGGACTAGTACTATAAGAAATTATGACAAACATTGGCTAGAAGGCTTTGTCCTGGTGATGCCTTGAAGTCCATCAAATCAAAGGAAAAATAAGAAATGAAGGAGACATGAAGACATGAAGACATGAAGATTTGAGGACCCCTCATAGCACTTATTCATTTATAAATTATAATTATTCTTGCATAATCCCATATTGTACAAGGGTAGAGCTCGACTACCCATCTTTTCTCTTTTTGGGTTATACGGCGGCACCCGACCGCACCAGCCTATTATTCTTTTGTGGTAGTTATTAAATTATTTAATGTTATGTTTAAATTGTGCATTAGAAACAACATGATTTTCATAGTTTCTTATGATTGATGCTTTAATGTGTGGCCTGGATGCGATTAGGTGTTGACTTCACTTTTGGAGTGAGTTCTCAACTTCCTCATCATAGATCTAGGACTCTTGTAGACACTAAGAGCTCTTAGACTCAAGACTCTTCTAGTGATTGGGTGAACACTTAACCTAAGTCTAGAGACTTAAAAGGATTAGCCACAGGAATAGGTTATGCCTTAGGGATTTAGGAAAATATGCCTACCCTATAGCCCAAACCCAATCCATGCTTTCCTTCTCAAACCAACCCTCAAATTCATACCAAACCCAAACCAAATTTTCAAGATTCATAATCAATCTCATGATCAAATTCAAGCTCAAGATTTCTCCATAAAATCCCATGATTAAATTCAGAACCCTTTCTAACTCCTTTGATTTCATCTTATGGACTTAGCCTTAACCAAATTCAAATCAATCTCGATTCAATTAATTTTCATAAATATCAATTCAATCTCTCAATCATTTACCAAATCCCTACTCAAACCCAATTCCAAATGATTCAATCCTCAGCTCAAATATGAAACCAAAATTCATTCTTAAGTCTTATCACCCACTCTCATAAGCTTAGCCAAATCTCCACCTTAATTATCCCAAACTTGATTGATTTCTTTATAAATCAATCATTCATTCATTTATATTCACAGATATAATGAAATTCATACCCAATTGACCAAAACCAAATTAAATTAAATCAAACCAAACCAAATCCCCTCTTAAGCCTTATGGACCTACATCCATAAGCTTACTAAATCTTAAACAAAATCAATCCAAAATCAATTGGTTTCTTTATAAACAATTACTCCTTCATTTATATTCATAAATATAAATGAAACCTACCCTCAAATGACCAAAAATAAATCAACTTAAATCAATTCCATACTTAAGCCCTTTTGACCTACACCTTTAAACTTAGTCAAATTTGCTTTCAAATCACTCTAAACTCAAGTGATTTTTTCTTGAATCATTTATATCTTCATTTATATCCCCAAATATAAATGAAATATAAATTCACATGACCAAAACCAAGTCCTAAATCAATCCAAAACTTAATTCAGGCTTTTTTAGCCAATTTCTTGGACTTGGCTAAATCCTATCCAAATCAAGCCAAAACCAATGGATTTTCTCATGAATCAATCATTCCTTCAATCATTTAGCCAAATATGAACATAAGCTACAATTATCAAACCAAACTCAAGTCAACCCAAGTCAAGCCCAAGTTAGCCTTTTTGAGTTGAAAACTTCAAATGAGCCAAAATTCATTAGACTTCAAATTGATTGTAACTGGATTTATATTTCAATCCTAGGCTCATATATGAGTTCAACTAAACTTGAATCAAGCCAAAACCAAATCAATTGACCCATTTAGGTCTACTTGACCCAAAGTGACCTAAAGAATCCTTTTTGAACCAAGTTCTAATCCAACCCGAATTGGATTGAAACGAGGCCATCCAAACCTCATATCATGAACAACAATCACCCTAGGATGATCAACCACATTGAATTAGGTCAAACTAAGTCAACTTGGTCCTTTGAACAAGTCAACCTTTAGCCCAAATGAAACCTAAACTAGCCAAAACCCACCATATACCAAATTGATAGAAACCATCGATCCAAAGCAACTCATAATCAATGATTAAACAGGACCAAACCCTCAATTGAGCCAAACCAAGTCTAATTAGCCATTTGACCCAAGTTGACCCAAATTGGCTTAAAAAGCCAAAATGGTCAAATCATGATCTAACCCAAATTGATTGCAACCAATGGCTCAAGTTCATTCCAAATAATTTATTGAACTTGACCAAAGCCATAATTGAGCCTAAAGAACTTGACCAAGAAAACCACTGAGCCCAATTTGACTTAATTCAACTTGACCCAACCTAGCCCAAATTGACTAAGGTCAAATTAGGCAAAATTCAAATTAAATTCAAATCAAATCAAACCAAAGCGAACAATCATTTTCAATTGACCAATTGAACATAAACCAACATCTAACCCAACCCAATTTGGTCAACTTGGTCAAATTGGTCAAATTGGTCAACATGACCCATTTGACCCATTTGATTTCAAATGAGCCAAAATCAAACATAAGCCAAACCAATCCAAATCATATGAACCAAAACTCTTCAAATCATCATTTGAACCTAACCTAAGACTTGGTTTAACCCAATTTGACCAATTGGTCAACCCAACCTAACATGAACCCATATGAACCATTTTTGATCATATGAAGCCAAAACCGATAAAATCAACCTATGGGACTTTGATGGCTGACCAAACCCAACCCAAATTGACCCCTCGATCAGCCCAAAGTCTGCCCATAAGCAAAGTGGGACCCATCCAAGGGGATTAGCCATTGGACAAACCTTTTTGCATTGGATTCCTTCCCCATTTGGCAAAGTCCACTATCCCATCACTTGGGCAGCCATCCAATTACCAAATGAAGTATGCCTATCCTTCTTAGCCCACTCTAAGCACACTAGGACTTGCCATAAACCAAGCAGAGATGAGTTAACTCACCTCCCATGCAAACCAAACATCTTATGGACAAAGAAAAGAAGATCTCCCCCATATCAGAGCTTGAGCCACCTCCCAAGCCTTCCCCCACTCCTAGTGATCCATGTGGAACTGATGGAGATAATTCTAGCGGTCTGATGGCAGCTGGCCAGCGAGAAAACTGGATTGAATCTTGTCCATCCAGCTCAGCAACTAAGGGGATATACCCACTCAATTCAAATAGGAATAGCATCATTCACCTTTGTTTGAGCCAGAGAGAGTGAAGGAGAGTCTCCCTCAACCATTCCCCAAGCTCCTAAGCTCCCCCATTTTTCTCCCTTCTCGATTTTATGTCAAATCAAAATAGGGGAGGCCTCCCTTGATTCAAACTCATCCATCTCTCAACCAAACTTCAATTTCCCTTGCATACACCTTCCTTGGACCTAGTCAAAGCCATATAAATCATTTCCTAAGATCCAAAGCCACCAAAAGCTCGAGTTTGATCAAGACTGAAGCTCCAAATTGGATGGATTAGTCATCTGAGGGATCTACTCCAAATCAAGGCCCAAGATTCTCAACAGGGCCTCATCTACTAGATGAGGCTACCTCCATTGATCGCAACCACCAGTCTTAGTTCTTATGAGGTAATTCCTCAAAATCATAGCCTAGGTGAAGTGTGGTTGGTCCTTTTTGATGAAAATTTTCATGTCATGCAATCTTAGCCTTTAGATGTGTTCCTCTCCTTCTTGATGGTGTGAGATCATTTTGGAATCAATCCAAGCTCTGTTGAGCTTGAATCAAACGGAGAAAGATGGACGACATCCATCTTTCGTTGCTTGCAAAGGAGAAAGATCACGGTCATCCATTCCGTGTGATCGGAACAAATGGTCGTGATTAAATCACACTTAGATCCCTTGATTATTCTCTTTAAATCATGGGATTAATCGTGACCGTCCGATCTTAGATCAGATGGTCCACAGGAAAGCGTGTCCACCGCCGGTTGACTCAACCGTCGGATGTGATGACTTAAATAACCAATCCCATCATGCCACGTGGAAAGTGCATCGTGTCAGCATGCCACGTGATGTTGACGGGATTAGGGCTTTAATTAGGGTAATTAATCTAATTTTGTGCTGAATCTTCTATAATTCATAACTAATTATAAAAAATTCATAAAAAAATAAATGAGGGCTCATTTTAAAGATATTTCAGTGAAGAATTTAATAAAAATATTTCTAATGATTTTGAATAGTGAACAGAGCTTAATTAGGGTTTAATTAAAAACTTAATTAACTTAATTACTTCTTAACTTAATTAACTTAATTACTTCTTAATTAATCATCCAATTGATTTCAAACTTTGTGAGAATGTTTAGGGGAATGAGCTCTACCTCCCTAATTTTTCATTGAATTTACTGATTTCTTAATTAGGGAAATTTATTGATTAAGCCCTAATTACCTTCTTAACTTCATTAAGGGGTGATTAAGCATATGAATAGTGATTAATTAATTATTTAGACTCCTTAATCACTGTTAAACTATAAGGAGACTTAGGGAAGTAGTGGAGCCTTGCTCTAATCCTTTCTCTAATTTTTCCTCTCTTTTCAACTAAAATTTTGATTATTAATTAATTAACTAATTAGAAGCTTAATTAGCTAAATTGGAATTTAAATCATATTAAATTATGCTTATTCCAGTTGGATGGCTTATGGAAATAAGTGGGGACCTCTTTTCCTACCTTTTCTCTTAAGCCCATCTCATTTCAAGATAATTATTAATTTTGGTTAGTCTCTTTTAGGAGAGATGGATTAATGGATTATTGGTTTAATTGATTTGAAAAATCTAATTAAATTTGATTTTTTTTTCCTTAATCGATCTTGGGTAGAGCTTTAGGTGTTCAAGAACCTAAAGAAGCTTAATGAAATTATGATTAACTCACATATGTGAGAAAATCATGAAGTAATTAAAATGGTTCCTTAAGCTTAATTATTAAATGATTATGAATTGCATTAGGCCCCTTTCATTTCATAGGAGCATTGCATTTTACTTCTCAATTCATTTACATGTTATATTAGCTCATAATTATTTAATAATTTTTTTAAGGTAACATAGGTAAGAGTTAATTAATTGATTTAATCCATGCTTAACTTAATTAATCCATAAAAATTATTTAATTTTATTAAATAAAATTAATTTACACATATGGGGAATGAGATTAGGATAAGCAAACACCTCTTTCTCATCTCTCTTAAATCAAATTATGCATGAAATCAAAAATGACTTTAAGAAACTTTAGTTTGTCTTAAACAAGCTTATTTAATGTGATTGTCCTTAGAAATTAATTGGATTGAATGAAATTACATGCTTGTGTTTCTTTATTTATTTTCAATCATACATTTCTTTCGAAGATCAATTAAAAATAAATGATTTGCTTTATGTCAAATTTGTATGTGTTTGCTTAAATTAAAAATATGTGTGGTTATTATCAATATTAAATCTCAAATGTATTTTCAAAAGCTTATTAATGAATAATAATACATGTTATGACATTAGTTATACATACATAGGAGGTGCATGTGAATATAAGCTTAATGTATGAAGTGAAGTACCTTTCTTTCATTCATATGTTGATTTGCATATATACGAATGTTAGTGGGTATATTTCGGACATTCTGGAGATGCACGACTTTAAGTAGGCCCAAGAAGATTCCTACTTTACTCCTCTGGTGCAAAACAATGGCAATGTACCCGTTTAATTTCATTCTTATGCATTTTGACATTAGAATTTGGATAGAGATTTAATTCATTCACACAAATAAATCAATTAAATTAAAATATACTTTTCCATGGTTTTTTTATTTTTATAGTTGCTTATACACCCATATCTATTTAAGAATATAGGGTATATCTAGTCTGGGCACCCAGGCACGCACGACTTTAAGTAGCCCCAAGGAGGCTCTTACCTTGTTCTCTTGGTCAAACAATGACGAAGTACTTGCTTTGAACTTTCATACATTTGAATGTGTATTTAGCGAATGAATGGTAATCCTCTTTTTCTATCAAAATAATTTATGCATCCTGCATTTAAATGTGCCAAAATATATTATATGGATAGATCTATTTAGGACTTAATCATATGCATGTTATATATGATGAAGAAATGAATAAACATGTGTTGAGTGATAGTAGTTCATTCCAATTAATCTTAAGATGTCTCTCTTACTGAATAAGGTTATTTAAAATGAACCTAAACTTAGATTAATTTAAAATATGTAATAAGTCATTCATTAAAGAGAATTGATTAATTAATTTGCTTTAGATGTGGCTTAAGATAGGGATAAAAGAGAGTGATCCTCTCTTTTCTTCTCTTTATAACACTTAATTTTTAAGTTTAAATCAAGTGAAATAAGAAAACATTAAGTAAAATTGACAAATCAATTAAGCCACTTAAAGTGAAATCATACTTCAAATTAAATCCTTTCTTACTTAGAAATTTATAACAAAGCCTAGTTAAGGCATATCACACAAGCCTTAATACACACACTTTAGATTAAGTCACCACTTTTAGCCTTATATTAGGGCGGTGCATAGTTTGATATATGTTTGGTTTTATGATGTATTGTTGTAGACTAGATGTTAAGGTATATACTTCGTAGACTGGATATTAGGTCATGATTAGCCTAATCATGTCTTATGCAGAAGATTGTGCTTAAGGGGTGCTTAAAAATAAAAATAAATGCTCTCTTTTGTAGGTTGCTTAACCCCTAAGCATAATCTAAATTAGGATATGTGGACTTGGTGACCCATGTATAGGATGCTAAGTCCAAACTATACATATAACTGCTTAAGTTGTATGGTATGTTTAGCTAAGACTTATTTTATAAGTGTAATTAGATTTGATTTTTCTATTTTTGATGTAATCTTTCATTAGGAATTAAGATTAGTGTTATGGGGGATTAGGATGAGTGGTGGCTAGAAGGCTTTATCCTGGGAGGCTCGCATGATGCCTTTGAAGCAAGTAAATCCGAACAAAGAAGAAAAGAAGAGGAAACCTGAAGATATGAAGAATGAAGACCCCATAGTATTTATTTATTTATAATTATAATTATTCTTTCATATAATAGGTTGTATAAGGGTGAAACGCTACCCATTTCTCTTTTTTAGTATGCGTACTCGATCAGCTCGACTGTTATTCTTTTACATTGGGTTTATAAATTATTTGATATTTTGTTTATAATTACGTAATAGAAATGACATGTCTTTTCCTAGTTTTTCATATATGATAATTTAATGCGTAGGATCCGATTAGGCTCTTAGGGAAAAATAAATTTTTTACCCCAACTATAACTCATAACTAATTTTTCTAAATAACTCATAACCTCACATAAAGCTTAGGCATTAAATCAAGACAATTAAAAGATTTAATAACCCCTTAGCTGGATGTTGTATGGTTAATATCATGCATGTCATCTTATTTCACTTTTGCTAAAAGGGGGTTTCCATCTTTGCACGATAGGGAAAGACTTGACCTTTGAGGGTCTCTTCTGTGGTGAAAAATACCTCTTTTTTTCTAATTTAGCCAATAACCTCATTTCATCATGCCTTTACAACAACAACAACAACAACAACAAGCCTTAATCCCACTAGGTGGGTCCTATAAATCCTTCGTCTATTGTCCTATTATGTGTCAAATTCTCATTTAATTTAAGTATACTAAGATCATTTTTTATACATCTTAACCAAGTCTTTTTAGGTCTACCTACCTTTCTTAACATAAGGCAAATCTAATACTCTCCTGTCATCGAGCAGTAGGCTTTATGTGGCCAAACCATCTAAGGTGACTCTCCTAATCTTATCTACCAAGCTACTCCAACTTTTTCCAACATACTCATTTTGCATTCTCTCTAAGAGTAAAGCCACTCATCCACCTAAGCATCCTCATCTCTGTAACACTTTTATGCTTCTCTTTATTTGGCCAACATTCGCACCATAAGTCATTAGTCTTACCACCATCTTATAAAATTTTTCCTTAAGTTTAAGGAGAACTTTTCTATCACATAATAAAGGATGCATTCCTCCACTTCAACCATCCAACTTGAATTCTACTAATAACATCTCCATCTATTTCACCATCATTTTGAACAATAGAGCCTAAATATCCAATCGATCACTCTTATTAATGACTTGATCACATAAAGTCACAACACCACTAAAACTTCTACAACTAAAATTACACTCCATATATTCGCTTTAGATCTACTTAAATGAAAACCTTTAGACTCTAAAGTTGACCTCCATAATTCAAGTTTACGTTGGACTCCCTCTCTAGTCTTCAACAAGAAGAATGTCATCAAAAGCATACACCAAGGTACATCTTCTTGTAAATGCCTCGTAAGAACATCCATAACTAAAAGATCCTTGATGTAATCCAACTGAAATAGGAAAATATTTTATCAATCCTCCTTGTGTTTGGACACAAGTAACAGCTCTAGTATACATATCCTTAATGACTTGAATATAACCAATATTAACTCATTTCGTCTAGAACTCTCCAAAGAACATCTCTTGAGACTTTATCATAAGCTTTCTAAATCAATAAATATCATATGTAGATCCTTCTTACTTTCTCTATGCTTCTCCATCAAACCTCTTAACAAATGTATAGCATCCATAGTAGATCTACCGGCATGAAACCTGATTGTGAGAAACTTCGTATCACATATCGTATACTCAATTACTCTCTCCCATAATTTTAATGTATGGCACATTAACTTAATTCCTCATAATTTGCACTCTTATGCCTATATTCTTAAATATAGAACCAACAAACTCTTTCTCCACTCATCGGCATCTTTTAGTCTTTAAAATAACATTAAAAGATTGTAAGCCAAGAAATTCCTTGATCTCTAAACATTTCCACCATTGAAATATTATCGGTCTCTTGCTTTTCCACATTTCATTTTCTTTAAAGCTTCACTAACTTGATTTACTGACGATAAAATGAAATTCTCTATTTTTTTAGGGTATTAAGGTTGCTAAAATCAATCGTACTTTCGGATCCTTCATTGAAAAGTTTATCAAAATATCTCATCCACCTATTTTCAATATCTTTTTAAGAAAACACTTTATTATTTTCATCCTTAATACCCTCACTTGAATACGTCTTTACTTCTCCTATCTCTTTGGTTGGTAACTTATACATACATCTTTCACCTTCTTTATATCTAATCTATTGGATAAATCACTAAAAGTTTTTTTTTGTATCATATATTGCTTTCTTAGAATCTCTACAAGTCACTTTATATCTTTCTCAATTCTCCGAATTTTTACATCTAAACCAAATTTTATAACAATATTTTTTATTTCTTATCTTTTCTTGCACACTCGACTCCACCAACTATTCTTATTAAGAAGCTTTTCTTTTGATTCTCTAAGCACATCTTTAGCTTGCTTAATTTCACTTGATATTTTTTTACATAACGTTAGCTTCCTTATGAACATCCAAATTCTAATTTCTTGTAGCTTGCTCTTACAAATATTTTTATTTGTGTTCTTTAAGTGTCCCCATCTTATCTAGGTAATTTGGGCTTTATTTTTCTCTACAACCTTCATCTTAAAATCTAAAACTAATAAATATACTTAAAATTTCACTTGAATGACCTTATAATCTTTACAATCTAAACGATCTATTTTTCTTATCAAAATAATCAGGTTTTACTAGATCCATTTTATAAGTAATAATATGTTCATCTCTTTTCTTAAATAAAGTAACTACAAAATCATAAGCAAGCAAAATCTAATATACCTACCTTCTTCATTAGTCACCCAAATCCATAACCACCATGAATACTTTTAAAATCTTCTACCACTCTACCAACATGTCCATTTAAATCTCCCCAATAAATACTTTTTCTTCAAGAGGTATCTTTGTATTAATCCTCTAATTCATTCCAAAATTTTTCTTTTGAGCTTACCTCCAAACCTACTTGAGAGCATACACTTATAACATTGATAATCTTAAGATCAACAATAATCTTATAATTCTATCTCCACATCTATTAATACTTATAACATTATCCTTCAAACTTTTATCTATAATCACACCTACACCATTTCTAGTTCGACTTTTACCTAATACCAAAGTTTAAAACCTAAACTATCAATCTCCTTCTCACCAACCCATTTAGTTTACACATAAATAAAATATTTATCTTTCTATGAACCATAATATCTATTAATTCCATTAATTTACCCGTAAGAGTACCTATATTCCAAGATCCTAACCTAATTCTAGTTTCATACTTCTTTCTTCGTGATCCGCCCATAATGTGGGAACCTCTTATTTAACATGCACTGCCGATGTACGCTTAGCACATTTTTCATCAGATTCATATAAATAAGGCCGCTTCTGTGACGCTAGATTAACACAATGATTTAAAGGATTCATGTCATGATTATTTCACAAATTTTACTACTGTCAACTACCTAACGCAACCCTCCACTTTTTGCATCCGGACTTGGGACCGGCAATGGTAGTGTTTTCATCATGCCTTTTGACATATAAAATTTTTATAGCCTTTGTCAAAATGAAGAGTCAAAAATTAAATAAAAATTGATAAGATTTGCAATAGACTAAGTCATTACTCATACCACTCATGTTCTAGTCTCTTAAGGAGTGGGTTTAAGGACTTTAATCTCTTTCTAAATAAAAATAACCTAACGATCTTGCAAAATCATATGACTTGACCACATGATTTTAAAACATAGGTAGAGTTAGTTAGCTATCACTCTAGGTGGTTATAAGTCCAGCAGTTGGGTGGTTTACACTCTATTGTGGACGTAAATCATATACCCATTTTTGCTTAGATTTAGGATGTGCTTTGGCCCATGCTAAAGCTCCCTAGACTTAGGATCTGAGGTTGATGTTTCCTTCGGGCTATAAGCATAAATCCTTACCTGTTAGGCATTTTCATAATCTTGTATTATGAAATTATAAGTCCTAATTTTCTAATAAAATTCTAACTCAAATATATGATTATCTTCAAATCCAAACATATAAAACCCAACCATAGGATATAATAGAATGCTCACTAGGTTTCCTAGTATCAGGAGCATTTCCTACTCATCTCCCTTTGACTTCGATAATAAGTCTCTCCTTTTTGTTCTATCTCATTTGATTTTCTAACACAACCAATTTATTGATAGTCTTATCTTTGAAATCTTTATGGACAATAATTGACTACTAAAATTGAGAGTATTTCTAAGGAATTCATTTTTCTCAAGATGTAATTAACTATGAGGGTGGGGGGGACTTTATAACTCGATTTAAATAAACCCTATTTTATTCATGCATGTAAAATAGGGGAAAATCTTTGGTATATTTGAAGACCCATCATGTCTTAGGAGTCCTTATTTGGTTACTAGGTCTATTGTATGGTAGTGATTTCTATCTTTTGAGATAGCACATTATTCTTTAATGTCATACATGAACATCTCAATAAGTACACCCTCAGATCTGCATTGTGTCCCCCATACACATACAAATCAAAAATAAACACCACTGATTTTTCTAGCGAGTCCACTGCGAAAGGTTCCTCTCTCCATCTCAAGTAGATAATTGTTGCCTCCAAGCATCGATAGTGGACTTGTATTTCATATGAGTCCAAGACTATATTTCCTCCCATTAGCATTTAGCTTATTTCATTCTTAAACAAAGCTATCCAGCATCCTCTAGGTTTTAAGACCTCACTCCTTGTAGGTCTTGAAACCCTATAGGGTCTCTTAATAGGTGAAAGATAAAAATAACTAATGAAAGGAGATGACAAAAACATAGAACCTCCTCACCACTAGCTTCGTGTGGCAAGGTTCATCTTATATTTAATAAAATAAACTCTTTTACAAAAGTGCCACTTTCCAAAAGCACTTTTTCAAAATTCACTTAATGAAAGATCTTGCATAAAATTCATAAGAAACTTTCAAAAAAGCACAAAACTCATATAACCAAACCTCATCTAACAATCCCCATGATTGTTATTTGGAGGTACTTTTCAAAATCAAAATCATCTTTTTGAAAATAATTATCCCCATTGAACATACTCAAATTTGTTGAATGAAAATTGTAAAATAAAATCATAGCATAAAATTGAAACTTCACTAAACATATTTCGAGTTTCCCTCTTTTTTCAAAAGCACACTTTTCAAAATGACCACCTTCATTCAACATGCTCAAATTTGTTGAATGAAGATTATAGTTTCAAATAAAATCATATCATAAAATTAAAACTCCACTTAACATATTTCACATATGCTAGAGTTGGAGTGTCCCTCTTTTTTCAAAATCACACTTTTGAAAATGACCACCTTCATTCAACATGCTCAAATTTGCTGAATGAAGATTCTATTTTCAAATAAAATCATAACATAAAATTGAAACTCCACTTAATATATTTCACATATGCTAGAGTTGAAGTTTCCCTCTTTTCGAAAGCAAGAAATCACACATATGAAACTAAGACATATTTTGGACTTCATTTGACATACTCAAATTTGTCAAATGAGAGTTTCATTTCCAAAAAAGTGACAAAAATAAATTAAATTCTATTATAAATCAAATCACATTTGGTTCCTACTTAACATACCAAATTTGTTTAAGTGAGAGTCTCATTTTCAAAACACAAATCATATCACATTTGATTCTCTTTATTAAGTGAGAATCTCATTTTCAAATCATATCACACTTAAATTTGTTAAATAAGAGTTTATTTTCAAATCATAATTACAATTGGCTCTCACACAACATACCAAATTTGTTAAGTGAGAGTCTCATTTTCAAACACATATCAAGCATATTTGGCCTCTACTTAACATACCAATTTTGTTAAGTAAGAAGCCACATTTTCAAATCAACATATATATATCACACACATAATCAATCATCACAAGCAAAGATACTTTCACAAAATTTTCAAGCATATAATCAAAATCTCTTCATAACATACCTAAATTTGCTAAGTAAATATTTTCCCAAATCAAAATTTTCAAACAAGACATATAATACAAATATCTTCAAAGGTCTCTCCAAATATTTGAACCCCGCCCAACCAACTTAAATTGGTTGAAAATGAGTTCTAAATCAAAATCATATGGCAAAGTCTCTCCTCCAAATATAAAAAATCTCTCCAAAATTCAATGAACCCCACTTAACATACCTAAATTTGTTAAGTGTGGGTTCAAATTCTGAATTAAGTATAGAAGTCAATAATTGAAGGTAAAAATCAAGGCAAGGGTCTGACTCAATTATGTTTCAACAACTGTAGTGATTTCAATATAGTAAGTCTCTCTAGTCTCCAAACAGTGCAGTGATCATGGCTCCTAATAAGTTTGCCTTCTCTTTTCCCTCTGGTGTAGGTTTGGCCTTGGATTTGGCCAATCTCACCACGACTAATGCTGCCCACCTGATTTACTTTGGTCATGGCTTTGAGGGAGTCAGAATTACTTGTGAGGGGACAGTCCTAACAACGATTAGCAGGGAGGAGGTGGTGGGACAGATGCCACTCATCTGCTTGGATATCCCATCTGATTTTGAGTTTCCCTTGTTGAAGATGAAGGCTGCAGTGGTTCCCACACATCCTTCAATGTTAGTTTCAGTACCTTCCCATTCAGTTGCCCCTGCCATAACTTCAGTGAGAGTTGTTACCTCCTCTTTGGTTACCCCAAAGGGGAAGGCTATCTTAGCCTCTGAGATAGTCTCCCCCACCTTCGAGGTAGGTTCCAGCTCCCACTCTTCTTTGCTCACCCGCATCCAATGTCACAACAAAAATCAAAAGATTAAGTGGGATCATGAGCGAGCAACCAGAGAGCTTGACGCTGCTTCCCATGTAGCTGAGGAAGGTTTTCCCTATGAGACCTCTCCACTACTAAGTGGTAATAGGTTCCACCCCCTCTCGGTCTCAAATGGAGAGGAAGACTACAGGAGAATCATCACATCACCTCCACCACCAGCATACTTTGAGTCACTAGCTAGGGAGCATTGGAGGCCTTATACTAGACATAGGACTGTTCTATGCCAGGTCGGTAGAGCTTACATATGCTCAGAGTCTAGTACCTTGTTTGAGTTATGATCCATGATCCCTAGGAGTGTTAGGGGTCAGATCCATAGAGAGAGAGTCATGGAGGCTCGAATTTTGCTGAGGTAGGTAGGAGAGAGAGACGAAGGTATGTCAAGGCAGTCGGTAGCCTCCACTCTGATGAATTTTCCTAATTATCACCCTATTAGGGCCAATCATTTAGACAACATTGTTCTTACTGGTGCAATCCACAGCAAGAGGAGATCTCTAGTTGAGGAGCAGTCAGTGTTGCCATCACACCACTCCCCTCGTCGTCCAACATCACTCATTCAGCATACATCTACCACCCCCGCCAAGATTCAAAAGCCCCCATTTAGGGAGAGACCATCCCCACTGGTGATCCAACTACGACCAAGGATTTTTCTCCATCCATTCCACCTATTAAGGTGAGATTGAGCTCCCCTGCTCAACCCTCTACCTCAGTGGTCAGGAAGGAGTGGCGACCTGAGCCGTTGGATCACCGCCACCACATATAGAGTGAGAAAGGGGAGTGGACACAAATATAGTCCCCATGATAGTTGATCCTCCCGATGAGGAACTCTTGATAGTAGGTAATGTCTGTTGCATAGAGGCAGAGGAGCACAATCCTATGGCTAACAGTTAGAGAATATTCATACCAGTCTAGCCAGGCATAGTAGATGGGTCACTATATGACATATTAGCATATTACTTTACCGAGAAGAGGTAGATTTTTGGGAGTGATCACTCAGATCAGGAGGAGAGAGTTAGCTTTGATCTTGATGAGGATGACATGTTGGATGACACGACTGAGGTCCACATGGTTGATACACGGGGATCCTTATCAGGATCACTTAGCTGACGTGCTAAAGAAGGTGACACTTTTCACCGACTCGCATCTCCACCACCAAACAGAGATGATCACATTGATAAGATGGAGAAGAAGATTGAGGAGTTGATGGCAATGGTTTCAGCATTGCAAAACTCAGCCCCAATTTCACAATCTTCTCCCATGATAGTCGACCGTCCAGAGTTAGTACATACCTTAGAGTGTCAAAGGTGCACTCTCATAGAGGATGATGCTGGTAACTTGCATAGGAATGTTACAGATGGCACCTCCATGCATGAAAAGGATATCAAAAACATGGTAGAATAGTAGACGAAGGAAATGATGGTGCAAGCCCGGGTGAGCTCATCTATTCTAAAGGGTAGACCATACCTACAGGAATTTGATGTAGTTCTATACCCCAAGAATTTTGTGCCACCTTCCATCAAGATCTTTGTTGGCAGTGAAAACCCACGTCAGCATATTGCATATTTCAAAGCCAGTTGCTGCAACACTGATGGCAATGATTCGCTTTTTTTTTCATACTTTTTGTCAGCAGTCTAATAGGAGTTGCATTTGATTGATATGTTGAACTACCCAACAGTTCGGTAGGAACTTTTGTTGAATTGGAGCACCTCTTCATCAAGAGATTCATTAGAGCTCATTAAAGAGTGACTGTAGGCGACCTCATTGTAGCAACACAAGTTCCTAATGAGTTCTTTGTTGATTATATTCTCAGGTGGCACAACCTGAGCATGAAATGCGAGCCGTAATTATCTGAACAACATGCCATTGAGATTCTCCTCAAGAATATTCATATCCGGTCACCTTCATGCTTAAGGGCTTTACCATCCAAACATTTAAGAAACTAAATAACAAGGCAACTAGCCTAAGAGAGGAAGCTAAACTATTTCCCTTTCTCGACCAATCATCTTGGCCCAAGCCATAGAAGGGTTCGAAAAAAAGCTAAGGATAGTTGTGTTAGTGGATAGAGGAAAGCAGGCAGCCAGAGTCTAGTACGAGATATCCCGAGCTCAGTAGTCCCCTTTTTCACTTTCTTTACCACCACCTAGGCCAACATATCAACCATCACAATGACCATTCCCGCCACATCAACAGCCTACCCAGTAGCAGTATTCCTATCCCCTGTCAGGTAGCTATTACTCACCTACTCTTGCTGATAGATTGAATAAGTCATATTCATTCAAGAGGGAGGTAGTTAAAAAAATCTTTAACAATCTCTTAAAGAAATCTGACTTTCAATTATTAGAGCCCAAGAGGCTAGAGGAAGTGGACAAGAGTAATGATTCTAATAATTGGCCTTACCACCGCATGGTTAGTCATCTCTTAAAGGATTGTATTACTTTTAATGACTGGCTTGGGCGTAGCTATAGGTCGGGTGCTATAATTATCCCCAAGGAATACTTATAAGAATAACCTTATAATTATATTAGAGTAATTCTTAGGGAAACTTGCAATCCTCTTAAGATAAAAGAAGGTTGGGATATTACCTTATCCCGAACCTCTAAAAAAGTAATTACTAAAATTAAGAAACTCTCTTTACATGTTACTGAGGCAGCTCAAACCTCCAACATCAAAGAAAGTTTGCAAGTTGCCAAAGACAACTTGAAGAAGGTGATAGCCCTATAACAGCATTAGCAGTCCACCTTAGTTTCCCAAGATAGTTCAAGAGCAACCACCATCCGAGACTAATACTCCATCCATAGTTATAGTTACTACTTCTTCCTCCACTAGCTCCTCTTGTACCAACAGAGCGCATTGTATCAATAGACAAGAGCATTAAATCATGTACCTCTACCTAAAAAGAAATCAATGAAGAAAGCATTCACTTACATCTTATCCACTTCTGATACTCTAGAATTTATTCCTCTTAAAAACTCTGCAAGTCTAAAAAATAGTAATGATAGCTCTAATCATTCTGATCCCATCTCTTCTGATTCAGAATCGGACTTTCCTTTTCTAAATCAATCGGGTTCACCTCTTGAGATTGACTTGGAGTCAACTGACTGGGATCCCATATGATGTAGGTATACCGATGAGAAGAACTTTCCACAAGTTCATTTTAAGAGGTCACTGAAGTCAACCTATACAGTGGCAAAGTTCTACCTCCTAGGATAACACCTCTTGATAAGGGTAAATAAGTCATTGGTTTCAATGAGCAGATAACACTTCAACAGGATGCTCCAACCATGGCTATGCTTGTAGAGGACCAAGTCAGTGTTGATTACAACATCCTAGCGCATCTTTGAAAGTTACCAACTAAATTAAGCATATATGATGCCCTTATCTTATCCAAAGAGATGAGGGAATCTCTAGTTAAGGCTCTCCTTGATCTAGATATATGTTTAGCACAGCTGTCTGCTACTAAAGAGGAGGCACATAACTCAAAGAACATCTTAGGAGTTACATTCAAAGGATGACTTGTTTCTAAAGCACAACCTCTTTACATTATAGTGGATGTTGACAGATACAAGTTATCAAGAGTTCTGATTTACTAGGGTGTATCAATCAACATTATGAGTTTAAAATACCTTGCCTACTTACGGATCGACATCTCTAAACTATAAAAGGAGAGGATGATATTGAGAGGATTCAATGAACAAGGCGAGAGGGCCTTAGGCTCCATAGTCTTGCCATTAAAGATAGATGACTGGAAAACTGAAGCCAAGTTTCATATCATAGACTCGGATACATCTTTCAATGCTTTGCTTGGGAGACTGTGAATACATGAGAATAACATATTTCTCTCTCTGACGCAATGAAGTTCATGAGAGGTGGAATGAGTAATTACTACATCTCAAGCCCTTCTTCAGGTTCGGATATATGAGAATGCAACTTATTTTCTTCCCCAAAACCAATAAGTACATTCTTGCGAATCTAGTTAAGATCCCTAAGAGAGACAAAAAGAAAGAAAAGAAAAAAAAAATAATTTGAAAATGAAAAGAAAAAAGAGAAAGAAAAAGAAAATAAAATAGAGCGAGACGTGGACTCAAGAGAAGATATAGAGCATGACATTAGATTTCACTCATAGTTCATTACTCTATTCGAACATATGGGTATAATGACCCAACTTCCACTAGGCAAAGGCAGAGGATAGTTCAAAGGCAGCCCCCGAGGTGGAAAGTTGCCCTATTGGCCGCCCAATAGGTGGTATGTCCCAGCCACCAAGAGCTCACCTGCTATCCACATAGACTTAGAATCTAGTCTTATGGTTAGACTGCCAGCAGATCCCTTTTGAGGTGATGTTGGAGCATGATAGTGATGAAGACCGGGCTTCAAAACAAAGCATAAATGTATCCAAGTCTGCATATGAAACAATGAGTCAATTGGGAACCTTAGCTCTAACCCAACTTTTTGTCATAAAGTTGAGGGTTTGGTAATTAAAGAAGCACCTAAATCATCCATAGATGGGGAAACTTAGAGGTTCTTCTTGGGAGCATCATCCTCAAGTTAAGAAATTGATGTAGAACTTGAGGATGATTCATATAAAGATTTAATACAATTATGTTTTTTGATTGATACTCATCTTGTGTTCTTAATTTAGCAAAGAAGAGATTAATCTCACATACTTGGTCTAAACATAAGTTAGACTACTTTGAAAGGTTATGGGACAACCAAAAGCGATATCCTCAATCAAGATCAAGAGGGATTCACACAGGATCCAAATGATGATATCATTGCCTAATCATCCTCAATCATTTGGAATATGTTGAACTCACTTTTGAGTGAGTTCTCAACTTCCTCATCATAAATCTAAGACTCTCATAGACACTAAGAACTCCTTAGTTCCACCGGATATGCATTTTCTGAAATGATATGCTTGTGGATAGCTCTCTCTCTCTCTCTCTCACACACTGGACCAAGATATCAAAAGACCAAAACTGAGACAAGGCTACATTACAATCAATAAGCCCTCTTTATCAACAGTCCATCAGTTCACAACCATGCTCAACTCTTGTATGGCGGAAAAAGGAAACTCCGTTGTTACCCTGCAAGTTATATGGCCAGTCTACTGGAATGACCTTGACCTCAGTAAAGATATGGGAAGCATCTTAGCTTTAGTATCGTCTCAAGGACGATCAAGAAACTCTAAACCAATTGCAGTTGGTGTTAGCCCAAGATCAGTAATATATTGAGCATTGTAGAACTTGCTGAGATGCCTTATTCCACTGTCACATAATATAGTGACTATTGTGTGCCCAGGTCCTAAAGCCTGTGCTGCCCGAACAGCTCCTATGCAGTTCATGGCCGAAGAGCTTCCAATGAAGAGTCCATCGTTCTTAAGAAGATACCTGATAAAATATTCACACATGAGATGATTGGAAATTAATAAAAAGCTTGTCATGGTTGGAAAGAAATTGATTGATGATGCGAAAAAAAAAAAAGGTTTGCTCATAATGAGTTCTGGGGTTAATAGTCGAAATCAAATCTTATTAATGCAATTACATTGAAAATAAAAAAATAAAAAAAAATTATATGTTCTAACAAATCACTAAAAAAATGGTAAAAAGAAATCTAAAATAATTCATTTCACAAGTCTGATGATTCATGCTAAATCAAAATACATAGAAAAGTAGAAATTCCTCTTAATCACCACAATTCTTTTCAGCGAAAAAAATGTCAACTTGAAAATAAGAATTGTGCTAATTTAATAATAAAAGAGATATTTAAGATTCATTATAATTATAAGATAATCAAAATTATTAGTCATAATATAAAATCATGGGAGAGTGATGAAACATAGCATTAGAAAAATTCAATTATATTAGAGAATCAATTTAAATTTATGCCATGAAAGTCTACTCTAATGATGATGTTTTTCTACATAGATGATTAATGAAGCATAACGAAAAAAATGAATCAACATAAGAATTTTTATTAATTTTGAAATAAAAATATGATCCAATACTACATGAATAACTTGAGTAAAAATGATTCCAAATTCAACCTTGATTTCAGGGCTCATATTTTGTGTGATTATCCCTCTTATGCAAGAAAAAGATACATATTGAGTAAACATCAATCACAATCATGAAATCAACTTGAAATTTATTGAGTCAATTTTGAATGGACTCTAAACCTTCTCAAGTTTGGAGTGAGTTTCATATTTCAAGCATTAGCACCAAAATTTTATAATTTGCACTCACCTGGACATTTCCACAGCTTCTTTATCAGTGCCTCGGTAAGCTCCATCTAACTCTGCCATCAAGAAGTTCTTGGTCAATCTGTTGATTCCAATTCCTTCGGTGATGGTGTCAAAAGGATTCTTGAGCCTGCGGCCCTCAGCCTCCTCTTTTGTGTACATAACTCCTCTAGTAACCCTATTGAACAGTCCAGATCCAGGTGGATCAATCAGAAAACATTTCACATTGGGATTTTCTCCTGGAAAAATTAGAGGTAGGTGACCAAAGTTAATAGCCATCAAAACAGTTTTACATACAGAGGGTCTGTTTGACTTGAAGGAATTTAGAGGAATGCAAATACATTTTACTTAACAAGTTCATATTAGGTGTTCGGTTCCAATGTTAAGTTATCTAGTAAGTGAAAATAAATGGATTCTTCCATTACAAATTTCCCATCAGTGAAAAATACGAAGAAAAACAAAATTATTGATTTATCAATGTGACTATTAGAAACAAAAACTCTATTTCATATGAATAAAGAAAAATGTAAACAACATTTTTCTATTTAATTTCTCCTCAACCAAACAAGTGAGTGAAAACTGATTTTAATTGAACTCCTTAATCATATTTATTTAAATTTTCTTGTAAATTCCTCTCTTTCGATTCCTTCAAACCAAAAGAATCTTAAGGTATGTAAATTTATGCTGAGACCTTGAGATATCGTGAAACTCCTGCAACTGTTCCACCAGTTCCAGCTGCAGCAACAAAAGCATCCAAATTCCCTTCCGTCTGCTCCCATATCTCAGGACCAGTGCCCTCATAATGGGCACGGAAATTTGCTAAATTCTCAAACTGATCAGCAAAGAAACCTCCTTTTGAGAAGCCTTTTGACCTGCCATTGTCTTTGATTTCACAAGTTTCTCCAAGTTTTGCTGCCAAATCATTGGCCTCCAAGGCCCTCCTCCTCGCAACATTAACAAAATGGTCTCTGTGTGTAATGGAAACTGGTCTTACTCTTTCTACAATGGCTCCTAAAGCCTCGATAATTTGAGCCTGATAATGAAAATCAAGATTAGCTAAAGTTAGTAAGATTTTATGAGAGAAGAACTTACACATAGATTAATGTTTCTAAACTTGCATCGAGTAAATTACACGCACTGAGCAATATGCAAAGATTGTATACTCAGTACAGAACGACAGATTACTCTAGCTGTCTTAATTGACATTATATTTTTCTTGTTTTTTTTTCTATTAACTTTAAACTGAGAATATTTCAACATGAGACTGAATGAATTTAAATATTATGTTCAGCATGTAGGTTTCTGATAATGGCATTCTTTTTTTTTAAAACTTAAGAATAGAATCAATTAACTTCAAATTTGTATTAATGCAAATCATAGTTTCTCCTATAAATAAAGGATTAGTTTGCATACAACAAAAGTAATAACCATAATATCCAAAATAACATGTAAAATGCTCACACAATATTTTGAAAATGTCAGTACAAAGTAGCACATAGGGCAGTGTTTCAGCTGATCTAGATAGTGATCATTATTTTAATTCAAAGGTCAGCTTCTTGCCATTTAATAGAAGTTTAATAATTAAACTGCCACTAAATTTTAGATTTTTTGTTCTTGTAGTAACTTGAATCTTGTATCTTCTTTATTAAGTTTCAATATCCTGTCCGGTTTTCATAATAGTTGTGATTAAATGCACTTGATGAACAACTCAATATTCATTCATATAAAATTTATCTATATTTGTTTATTCATATAATAGAACAATACTTAAACAAACTTTTATAAGCTCATCATATAAGTTTGAACATTGACTCTCTTGTTCATTTATCTTCATGAATATGCTCTTTTGTTATTTATAAATATTGCTCGTGAACAAATGCTTGCTACTTAAATATTAACCACTAATTGATGATCATCATCATTAGCCTCAGGGAGGGCTATGGAATTGTCTACCAAATCAATTTAAAGGGTTGCAATTTGAGAAGAGATGACAATGTACTCAATAATTTTAATTAATCGTTCTGTTTGTAGCTTTCTGATGTGAATCTCTTCATTTAAATTATCATTTCTTTTTTAGAGCCATTGCTCATGCTATCATAAAAGAATTCTGATAACATTTCTCAAATTTTGTATATTTTGAATAAAATATAGATCTGAGAGCAAAAAGAGTTCATCAGAGCGATCAAACAAGGGGGAAACAAAATGCTACAGCTGCATAAGTATGACTAAGGTTGTTGGTAAAGGATATCATAAGGTTCAGGTGACAAGAGGTTCCAATCTTTAAAGTAAAATATTATGTGAAAGGATATTAAATATACAATTATAAAATTATGCTCAGGATTGCTTTGCTCTTCTTTCAAAAGGACCAATCATATCACATTATACTTTTTTAATAGGATTTTATTGTGCAGGTATACAACTTTAAGCTTACCATGACTAAAATGCTTTAATTTTGAAGAGATTTTTCCTAAATCTCATTATTGCTAAGTGACAAAGTATTGATTGAACATGTAGTCATAGACTTTTGAGACTTCCAAATTCTTCTTCAGGCTCTCATATTCCTAGCATCCCAAGGAAGTATAAAAGGTGGGGGATGAAACGTCTATGATCTCGGTGGCTGTCAATTGCCAATAGTGGTGATTTTTTATCCTTTGGGCCTACTTGAGATCAATTTTATTTTGTATTTTTTAATATCTATTTTATATTATTTTTAAGGGATTTTTACAAATCAACTACTCAATTCATGTGTATTTACAATTTAACCATGCTCCTTATTTTTTTTAAAACTATCGGACTTATATATTTGCATGTATCACGATCAAATCATTAAGAATTTTACAAAAATGAAACATATAGGTTGAACTTTTATTATGAATTTCAATATTTGATGTCAATTTGAAAATTAAAATTGAAGGTGATTGATTTGTAAATATGTAAGAATAAAAAGCCCCTTTTTTAAATCCATATTTATTTAGTGCATTTTTAAGTTTTTTAATTTTTATTTTGAAAATAAATCACATTATTCTTAAAAACACTCAACATATTTTTTAAAACACCTATCACCACCAAATGTATTTTATTTCAAATCAAAACATAAAAGAAAAATGAAAAAAATAAAAGTGATAACAAACTACTCTTTTAAGGTCGTTTGGGATCACTTTTATTTTATTTTTATTTATATTTTATTTGTTTATATTTTGATTCACAATAAAACATGTTTGGTGATATAATTATTTTTAAAAATATTCAAAACACCTAAAAATTATTTTGAATTTTTTTAAAAAATAATGTTATTTATTTTAAAAAAAAATAAAAAATAATAATCAAGAAATCATTTTTCTCATCTTCATCATCCTCATATAATAATTTCTGTTGTTATCGAGAGTTCCATCATCCTTTAAAAAACAATACTATAGATGAAATTATTTCTGTTCAATGAGAGAGTATCTTGCTAATAGCGAAGCAGAATAACAACTAATGGCATAATCAGAGTTCAAGGATCATGATATCAATAGCAGATGATTAAGACTATGATCACGAACTTCACAAATACCTTTTCAGTAGCAGCATCGTCTGGGATGACAACATGGCATTTACATCCATATGCAGGAGCGACGGTGGCGAGGCTTATAGCAGTGCTTCCTGCACTTCCCTCTGTAACTGTGCCACCTTCCACAAGAGCTCCAGAATCCAAGGCCTAAATTTCCAATTTGGAAAGGAAAATTAGGGCTAAACAGAAATTACACATCGCAATTCGTCTCGTTAATCCTCGTAATTATTCTAATGGGTTAGTAGAAAACAATAAAAAAGGGAGGGATTCACCTCTTCAATAATTTTGACGGCGACGCGATCCTTGATGCTGCCTCCAGGGTTCAAAAACTCGGCTTTACCAAGTATCTATGAAAAAAAAGGAAAGTTGGTAAGTTAGTGAAGAATTGAGTACAATCGAATGATTGGAATTGAAGAAATTTAGAAAAGGGATTGTTAACCTCGCATCCCGTTGCTTCGGAGAGGCTGTTGATTCGGATGAGAGGAGTGTTTCCAACGGCGTCGACGAGGCCCCTCCTTTTGCGTTTCGTGCTAGTGCTTTTGAGGGGGTGCTTTCTCCATGGAAGAAGACCCGAGGTTTGGTGGGAAAAGAGGAAGTAGGAAACGAGGGCAATGGAAAGAGCGGCGGCGGCATACAGACCGGCTGGTTTCGCTGCCGTCATCGCTGGATTCAGTAACTGGAGAAACCATTATGGCTCATTTAGGTTAGATCATAGATGTGCTTGGGGCGGCTCCGTCTATTTGTAGAAATAGTAAAAATTTATTGTTTGAAAAGTAAATTTTTAGAATATTTACAAATCAATATATATATATATATATATATATATATATATATATAATTTAATTATTTTCATTATTTTTTTAAACTATAAAATTCATCTATAAACGTATGTCACATCAAATTATTGAACATTTTATAAAAATGAAAAATATGTATTATACTTTTATTATGAATTTTAATATTTCAATATCAATTTAAAATTTTAATATTAAATATGATAAATTTATAAATAAAGATAAGATGATAATTGTCAAAAATTCCAACCTCTTCAAAAATAGAAAGATAGTAATTTTCACGATGAGATGAGATAAAACACTACCTGAGATTTCATTCTTGTTGGAATTTTTAGAGATATAGATATAAGATATTAAATTCTTCATGTATAAAACGGATGGTGAACGCCCATCTAGATCCCATGGTTTCACATTATCGAGTTCCACAATGAGGAGGTAACACCCAACATGATGATCCTCATCGCCAACATAGAAATTCAGATACTAGGTGGTTGAAGTTTTTTAAATTTTAGAAGTTGTCTATCAAGAATCATGATTCAAACTCAAAGTGGTGGGAGCAATGATAATATAAGTTTGACTCCACCGATCATGGACTCTAAATCGCTATCTGGATCAGTATCATTGAGAATAGAAATCCTAGGAGATTTGAGCGAATATAATAACACTGAGACATAATTTCAGAAGTTTAATCACCCGATAAACTATCAGCGGGTGGATAGATTAAGTTTGGTTTAAGAATGATGGAGTTTCATTTAAGTAATTTGATTGAATTTTGATTGATTAGAATATATTTAAGATCTTAGATCCTATCAAATCTGCTAGTTAGATGATCTATCATCCGACATATTTCTCAAATATTTCATCGATTTGAAGCTCTTATTACAAGTTTTTGTTGTTAACCCTAGCCCAGACTAAACCGAAGCACCCCGCCAAAGATCCTCGACACTTGAATTTAAGTATTCACGCTGTCGGGCACACGCGTGTATAGTAACTTTATGTAATTTTGTGTTTGAATTATGAGATTAATTTTGTATTTACTTAATTACAATTTACCACAATCTTTCTATATTAAATTTGCACTTAAAATCTCTATGTCTGAGTACATCACATGTTTATACTAATTTAATTTCATCTAATTAATGAAAATATTGATCTTAAAATCATAATTAGGATGAAATTTCTTGATTTTTTGATTGAAAGAAGCCTCCATGATTTTTATAAATTTTAATTTAGTATCGCCTTTGTCTGCTTGTACAAAGAGTTGTAGATCCGATGGCGAAGAAGGTGTTTTGATTTAGATTGTATTTTAAAATAATACTGGTTCTTAGTTTACTTGTTGAGTTTTTACATTTTTCCCAATTTGATTATGCTCAACTTATATCAATTTTGATAAGTTATGCCGATTTGAGTGTTTGTTGTTTTGGTCTCACTTATGCTTATTAACTAACTAATAATCACCTCAACGTCCGTATAAAAGCTATTAAACTCAATTTGGATTCATCATTAGATTTTAAGTTTATTGCAAGTATGTTGTGAGTTTAGCATTAGTACCCCCCAAATTCCAATTAAAGCTTGCTTAATTTTAAGAAATTTACAAGAAAAGGGAACTCACTTTGCCACTTCAATTTAAGCCATAGATAATTGCAATTAAAATGAGTTTAATATCTTAAAATTTATTTGAAATGAATATTCTATTCTTCCCAAAATTTGTTTTAAAGGCTTCCCCTTTTTTCATTTGATGCCATAAAATTAGCTGCAGGTTTTTCTATTTAATGCTCCTAACTCAGCTCATTTTACCCTCCCTTCTTTCTAAGTAAAAGATTTGAATTTCGATACCTCCAGATCATCCCCTGTAAGCTGGTGTTTTGGCTTCAGATGTCCTATTAAGATGAGTGGTGTCATGACACCACATCATTATTATTTTTATCTCGTCAGCCTCTTGCACAACGAGGTCTTCAAACCTACAATACATACAATACAATATATATTCATCTCTTTTTTTCTAAGTCAAAATTACAAAAATTTGATTTCCTGGGCGAGACATCTAACAATATTTTGGCTTACTATTCTAATGATAATATTCTACATATATTTTTTTTTATCCCGTATATAGCACAATATTTTCAAATAAATATATACATATATATATATATATATATATATATATATATATATATATATATATGTATATATATATTCACATTCATAAATCCCACATATCAATTATTTTTGCATGTAAGCGAAAGAACTGTTGAGTACATGATTGAGAATGGGTAAGGTGCGACAAAAATCGAAGAATTCACCACCGACGATGTTCTTCCCCAATTATGGCGCAAAGTAAGCACAAAGAATAAAAAATCGGGGAATTCATTTACGATATTCTTCCCGATTTAAGAATGAAAATGGGATAACTAAAGAAGCGAAGAAAGAATAAGACTGCCATCGATGATTTTCTTCCCGATCAGTGAGGAAACGGAATATGGATGAGGTTACAGGGGATTGTGCAGAACGGTCAAAACAGTGGGCTGCACAGAATACAGTGTTGGGGCTGCAGAGGAGTGTTTAATGCAGGATTGAAAAGAAGGGCTGACGGCCAGAACGGTAAGCCGAGAACGGCCGAACCGCAGGCCTGGAAGAGGACAGCGGGCTGGTCAGGACGGGTCAGCGGCCCGCAGGCAGTCGCCGGCAGGGCGCGGGACGCGGGCAACGAGTCGCTGGTTCGGGTCGCGGAGACGCGAGCGCGCAGGCTACGCGCAGACGGAGCGCCGGGTCGGAGCGCACCGCGCGGTGGTGCGCGCGGGTCAGCGCGGCGGGTCGCAAACGGACGAAACGGTCAGAGCCGGAGGAGCGCTGGCGGGGCGCGGTCGGAGAGCGGCGGACCGGGGCTACGGGCACGGCGGATCGGCAACGCGGATTGCGCAGAACGGCGGTAAGCGGGCCGCGCAGGCGGCGAGATCGCGGATTTTGCGCGGGGGAACAACTGAGGCGGAACAGTCATCGTGGATCAGAAAATTTAGAAAAGGGGAGAGCTTTTACCTGGGAGAGGGAATGTAGGAGAGAGAAAATCGAAAACTGAAATGAGGGGCGTGAGAGAGAGAATAGGAAGGAGTGTTTTTCTTTTCAATTTTTTTTTAAATAATTTTAAATTAGGGTAATTTTTTTAAGAAAACTGAAAATAGGAGGGAAATAGAGATAATTTGAGAATTTTTTAATAAATTTTAAATTTATTAAATATTTTTATGTGATTTTTGCACCGATAAATATCACATAATTAATATATATATATCAATTGGGAATTTTATCTTCAACGCAATGATATCTTTATGATCGGTATCATTTGGTCAGTTAATTGAATAAATTTTAAATAAATACGTCGCCGCTTTTCGCACTAAGATGACGTCCAAATTGAAATACGAATTCGCCTCATTTGATAAATTTCGATGTTTTCAACGACGTAATCAATTTCACGAATCGCTTAACTGCTTTCGCCAGCCTCGCCGACTGATATGCGTGCGACGACGGCCGCTTTGCTATCATCGTCGCGCAATATTTATATTCTCGACCAATTTCGACGCTCAACGCTGAACAAAGTTCGTCCGATCGGAGGTCATTTAGTTAATTTCGCGACGCCTACATTTCATGACGGCGCTATCACTTCAAATCACTCAACATTGCATGCACTGAATTAGCGGTCAGCCTCATTTGATAGATTTTGACATTTTGAAGATAACGACGATCAATTTCAATGAATCTGGCGATTTGGATATCGCCACGCTTCGATATTGCCGACATTATGATACGGCGCTTAAATAATCGCTCGATTTATATTTATTACGAATGACGACAAAGTTCGAATCGAGGCGGTCGTATCATTTTCATCGACGCCTAGTATTTTGACCATTTGCACCGCCACCTCAACTGGCTTTAATAATATCTTATTACGACATACAACAATAGCATATATAAAATTCTCTTTTTTAATACATGTTATATATATATATATATTATAGTTGTGATGTCTCATAAAATTAGTAGTAAATATTTTTTAAATAAAAAATTAAAATAAATCAAATAAATAGAATATTAAATCAAACATATCTGTCAAAATGATATATAGATATAGCATTCATAATAAATTGATAAAAATCTCTTTTATAAACGAGTTTGTACAAAATAAGCTTGTTTAAAGCAACTCAAATTTTATTATCATTAGGTTTTGAAGATACAATTCACAACACATTGATTAAAATGATAAAATGTCAAGAGCTCCATCACTTGCCAAGTGTTTACAAGCTGTGACTTTCAGTTTTAACCAATTTACACATGACTTCTGTTCAAGAGAATCCAAAATGTGATTCATCAGTTCTATCATATCCAATTGAGTTATAATATAATTTAAATTATTATTGAATTTTTTTAAAATTTTGTAGAATACATTTGAGATAACATTCTAACAACTTTACTTTTTCATAAAACACTAAAAAAAATAAAACAACTTTATTTGACTAATATTTTGTTAATTACTTTCTAAACAATTGTGATAAAATTATTTTAAAAATCTAGAATATAATAATTATCAGAAATTAATTTTTAAATATTTCAAAAAAAAAATTTTATAACATAATAATTTTTTCAAAAAACTGATTTCTCCACAATTTTATAATAATTTTTCAAAAAATTACAAATATTCCAAACAGACCCTTAAAATCCTTAATGATTTTGAACGATACCAGCTCAACCCACGATGACAATGTTTTCTTTTCATCTTCACCTGATTTTTTTTTTATATAAAAAAGATTCAAACAGCCTAAACTAAACAGATCAAATAGACCTAAACTAACCATAAAAAGATCAAGCAAAACAGCAAAATAAATATAAATCACAACCTGAACCTGAACAGCTAAATCACGCATAAGAAATAATTTTCAATTAATATAAAGTTAGTATCTTCAGTTAAAATAAAATGGTTAAATTCTTCAAACAAACTTACTAAAGCCAATATTTTTCATAGCCATACCAGTAAGTAAATTCATATCAATTCAACTAAAGAGCATATTCAATAATCATTATGTAAAAAAACAGAAGGTGATGATGTCTACAAAACAAGCAATAATTCAACCAATACAGATAAAAAAAAATATCAAAAAGTTAGAACATCAAATAACTTTTTCAGAAATGCAAAAAGCTACTCAAATCAAAATGAAATAAAGCTGTGATAATTCTATTGCCTCATTTAAACAAGTTTTATAGCTAAGTTGCCTAACTGGTTCGCCAAAATAAAGTGATAAAGAAAGCCCAGCCCACCATTTCGAGGGTATTCAAACAACCTGCGGGGAGAGTTTAAAGGCCGAAGAAACCAAGTTCGGTGGCTCTCTCCTTCTCGAAGGTCTCGAAATATTGATATATGATAGTTACCGCAAGTAGAATACCGGTTCCAGAACCTATCGCTCCCATGAAATCTGCGAGGACTGTCAGAGCTCCAATGCACATTCCTCCAAATGCAGCTGCAGTTGGAATATAACGGTTTAGCTCCTTCTGTAGATTGGATTCTCGATGGCCGGGCATCACCATTTGTTGTTCCTGGATAGTAAGAAAACAAATCAAAATGGAATCACACATTAAAGTTAGAGCAAATTATTATTTTGTGAAGCCAGATTGTGATAATCAATCAAAAAAATTACTGTCGACTCAATCTTTAATTTCACTGGTTGAGCTCAATGGTGAGAGTTCATTGAGGGGCTGCAGGGGGGCAGCCGTGTGCCCCATGCATGGGGGTTGTTCTCCCCCAAAAATTTTTTCTACCATATAGCACTTAGGCCCTGTGAAATGAAAGTTTTTTTTTTAATTTTTTGTTTCAGAGATAGAAAAGACAATGCCTCAGCGATATAAGGTTAGCACCTTAGCTCTAGGATATGTGGAATTTCACTAGAAAGGGAGAGGAGCTAATGCTTTGGCATTATAGCAGCAGCTCCGTAGCGTTAAAACCCGTGCAAAAGATCCAGAATGATAGAGCCGCCATAGTTTCATGATGTCGCGGTGCTACAAAGTGGCAAATCCGTCTTAAAGCAGTTGTTCTGCAAGTTTAAAGTGTCATCTTTATTATCTTGTGTGTTAGACAGAGAGTGGTGTGTGTGCCTTAGACAGTTAGATTGAGAAAAATGTGAAAATTATTAAAGAAGTTTGAGTGAAGAGTGATTTGTACAATTCTCCTTAATTTTTCTTCATAATAGATTTCTCGGCATAGTGTGGCTATGTGATTATTCCCATTTTCAAATTTTCCACGTAAATTTTAGTGTTCTTACTCTTTTGAATTTTTTTTTTGTTTCGTTCTAAAAGTTTGCTCCGATATTCTCTATTGTGTTGCCTCCGAACAAAACAAAAATCAAAATTGTCTTTCAAAGCAAACTAAAGTTGGTTGGCCTTTTGAATTAAAATAATGACAGTGAAACAAAGAACAGTTGGTTTGTGATAGAAAGGATCAAATAGTTTCCTACCACATTATTTCATGAAAAATACAACAAAATTTACACTCAGAGAGTAAAAAGGAACAGCAGAAAATCATACAGATTAACTTTCAGACCCAGCAAACAACTCTACGCATGGAAAATAACAAGTTGGATTCATTCAATATCAGAAACATACCTTCAGCTGCTTAGCCACATCTCTTGCTGATGATCCAGAAACTTCGATCCAAGTCTTTGAGAAAAGTGCGCAGGCCGACAGCATAAAAACTATGTAAAAAAGAGCATGGAATGGATTTGCAGCCATATCTGCCAAACTGCAACACAGTTTCATCAAAAGAACTACATTAATGCCATGAAAAATAGAACATAATTGCCTATTAGTGTTGTATGCTGAATGATCAATAACAAGATAAGTACATACTAGTAAGACAAGAGAAAATCTTACAAACAAAACTAATTAAAGCATCAGCTAATTTAACTCGTAAAAGAACTGAATACAAAAAGATGCAGAAATCACCTTGATGGCGCTGTAATATAATAAGCGATGCCACCAACAGGGACAGATTGACCAGAATATTCAGATTCCTTCCATATGCCGAGCAAATTTACAAGGAAATTTCCACTGTATCTCCTATAAAGCAACTACAGCAAGCACAAAAAAAAAAAATTTTAAAAAAAAAATTACATTCTCAGATTTGGTGACCGTTGAGAACCAACAATTCAAATAGTTGCATACCTGTGAGATAAAATACAAGTTTGAAACAAGCGCTGACTGTAGTATAATAGGCATGTTAGAGGTATAGAATAGCTTGATAGGATAAGAGCCTTGTTGTCCTCGGGCATTCTTTGACCTCACCGGCAGAACCACACGAAATCCTTGGAAATATATAACAATGAGGAAAACCAGAACAGTGGCAAGTAAGTTGGTCACATTCGGGAGATTTTGCCTGTAAAAAGCTTCTCGCAAAGCTCGGACTTTGTCTGTGCGGGTGATAAGCAAATGGAACAATGCTATAACAGCACCTTCAAATTCAGCACCCCTCCCAGTGTTAATGGTGGTAGGGCTGAATGCCTTCCAAATGATATTTTCACTGCAAGATTATTTGCAATTCAACATAACATACAACAAAATTTTATTTATGTAATTATAATAGGATGAAAAAAAAGACAATAAGCTTACCAAATGTTGGTAGCTATAAAAAGTGAAATACCAGATCCAAGACCATATCCCTTCTGGAGAAGTTCATCTAAGCAAATAACGATGATACCGGCAAAGCAGAGCTGAAGGATAATTAAAATGGCATTTCCAGCACCAAGTTGACTGACACTACCATACATCCCTGAAAGTACATAAGCCACTGCTTCTCCAATTGCAATTAGAATGCCGAGTAATTTCTGCGCACCATTTCTGAAAAAGTACTAATACTTGTAAGTTGAAAAGCTGCAACAGATCTAAACAAAGAATTCATGAAAGTTTTCAGTGTAATTATATAAAGTTTGAGAAGGAATAATCAATGCTGGACAAATTTCTCAAAATAGAAACATAACTACTAAAGATAGAGTTTGTAGATAAAGATCATCCTGATAGCTAAGAAGCACAAAAACTTTTAAGGGTGTTGCTATGAAGCTTAGAAATAATACAATACTTGTACATGCGAATCATTCTAATCTGAGGAGAATGACTATTCAACTTCTAATTTTCTCTATATGCCTAATAACTCTTTAAGTCTTCAAACTCAAAATCACATCATTAATCATGAATTAACTATTCATCAATCATCTAAAAAGAAAGATTGATTAGGTGGCTTTCGGAAGCATGCTAAAAAATTATAGTTATCATGTATCTCAAAAATCAAAACCATGAAAGACAAAGTATCATTGGCAGTCTATGTTCTTACTTCAAATTATTTCAAATACTCTATGCATAGAAGATTGCAATTGACTTCACACGCAATCAATACCATCGATAAAAAAAACTTTACAAAAAGAATGAATATGTTAACAAGAAATTACCCAAGTTTCAATCAATAGTTATAAGCAAAATAAAGAAAAATAAAGGAGCATTCAGAAATCCACCCCCTGTCATGCTAATCATCATCGTAAAAATTAGGCATGTAATACATCAAGAAACTCATGAATAATACATTGAAGTAGCAGCCACTTACAGCAGAGCGCGATCCTCTCTCACGCTATTGTCAACCTCGATGATCTTAGATCCAGCCAGAAGCTGCATGACAAGTCCTGATGTCACAATAGGAGTGATCCCCAGCTCCATAACTGTTCCTCGATTCGACGCGAGAATGACTCGCATCCAGTAGAACGGATCCGCTCCTGTAGTCGAGTGGATGCCATATAGGGGAAGCTGACTGCAGACCAGAAATATAAATAGCGATATCACGGTGTAGATGACCTTTTCCCTAAACGGGATCCTCCGATCGGCGGTCTGAACCTCCGGTAAGATCGCCAGGAACGGCCTCACCAGATGCAGAACCCTAAATCCTCCAGCCATTTTTTTCGCAAAAAACAAACAGTCAAATCCAGTCGCCTCAACCTATCTACTGCAATCTGAAACGGGGAAATAAACAACAGATCTAGGATATATAAAGAGGCGACAGCAATCCATAAGGAGTATCGAATTGAAACCCTAGCTTACCAGCGGAGACGAATTGGAGAGAGACGACGACGATCCCTAGATTGCTCTCCCAGGACGCTAGATGATTAAATACGTAACAGAGACGGACATCAGTTTCGCGACATACACGGCTACAGGAACAATAACAAAGTGCTAAATTGCATAATAATAATAATAATATTATTATTATTATTATTTTAAATAAAATATATTTTCATACATAAAAATTATATATATATATATATATATCAATTATATATATATATATATATATATATATATATATATATATATATATATTTAAATCTCTATATTTAATAAAAATATTATTTTTATCTAATAATTAAGAGCTTAACATATCAATAAAAAAATTTTGAATTTTAATTTTTGTACATGTATTATTCATCTAAATTTATGATTAAATTATTTCAAATATCTCACTAAAAATATTATTATTATTAATTTTAAATAAAACCATTTTTATTTATTTTAATATAATTTAAATAAAATAAAAAATAAATAAATACATCGAATTATATATTAAATTTATAAATATATAAAAATTTTATGACGTGCACGTTAAAATATGTAGAAGAATAAAGAGTCTAAAAACAGTTTTAATTTGTTTAGTAGCTCTCATAGAAATGTAACTTCGGTTTTTATATTTTATTTTGATAGTCATAATTCGAATAATTCCGCAATGACTTTAAAAGTTGGGAAATAAGCTCAAATCAAAGGTTTGCATATTACGATATTACACTAAATTAATAATGAAACATATTTAGCTGATAAATAATTTTTTAAATCACATTATGTGTAGTTTAAAATTTAAATTTCAATTAACTTATATATTTTCAAGGAAAAGGTATTTTTAAAGTTTCTAAATTAAAATTTCCATCGATCAAACGAACAGTCGAAATGAATTGGTTTTGACTTAATCAAGCTTGTTTAATCTCGTTCTGAGCTGAATCGAATACTACTTTGTTAAAATCTCAATAAACTATCAACCGATAACGCGATACACGATAATTATCATTGTTATTATTACGTGAAACGAGCCTTGAGCAATATGGTAGAGACAAGCCAAAGTTCTAACTCGAGCTCGAAGATGATTCGATAAGCTTGGCTGGTGAGCTTGTTAATGAGCCGAGCTCGAGTCAGCTCAAAGCCTTCTTGACTCACTTACACCCCTAATCCATCTTCATAATTGTGCTTTTGAGATTATAGGTGTTAATAAGTGGCCAAAAATGGTTTTTGTTGATGTTGTTGTTGTTGTTGTTGCTTTTGCACTTATAAAGGTTGCTCTCAAGAAGTGAAAATATGATTAAAAAAAGATCCTAATATGCTGAATTATCACTGATAAATAGAATAAGAAAAAAGTAAATAATAAAAATATACAATGGCAATATAAATGCATAATTTAGTTCTTAATTATAAGAGAAATTTATATACATAGCACCTAATTCTTATACATTTACATATTTAATACTAAAGTTTGATATTTATAATTTTATCACCTTTTCTATGTCTAAAAAGGTGCATTTCAATCTAAAAACTTAATTAAAGGTGATATTTTCGATGTAATATTAAAAAATTGAGTATTATATATATATATATATTTATATATGTAAATATCAAATTTTAGTGGTGAGACATGTAAATGTATAAAAATTATGTGGTATGCATGTAGATTGCTCTAATTATAATGGAAGTTCATGAGCATATTAACCAATTTTAATATAATGATGTAGTGTACTTAATTGGTAATTAGGGTATTTAAATGTCTTAAATCAAATATAGATAAAAAAAAGTGATATGAAACATTTTAAAGTTCATAAATCATAGAAAATTTATTAATTATCAATAAAATATCTATCATAAAGAGGGCATATATAACATACAAATGCATTAATACAAATAAATTCTTAAGATATTATGAAAATTTATCTAATAAGAGTTTATTTTCTATAATGAAATGTCTAAGTGCTCTATCCTATTATGAAAACTTAGCTCACCTTAGTCAATACTCCTTAGGATAGAAATTGTTAAAGGTTTTGTATATTTGTTTTTATGTTATCTTTTTATTTTTCTTCTAGAAAATAAACTAAGACATAAACATTTAAATATTATGATGAAAATGACTTTTATAAAGTAGAAAAATATCACAATCCACAAAATAACAATTATGAAGTAAAAAAAAAATATAATAAAGGAGTACCTTAAGAATAACAAATTAATAAAAGAACTAAAATTAATCACTTGTTTTCAATAGAAATTCTCTTATGAAGATTGCTTGAGGGATTTTCTTATGGTTTTAGAAAAAAATACATTTATTTTGTTTAAAAAATCAGAACTATGGATAAAATCTTAATATAAAATTAATCTAAGCTAAAAAAAAGTTTATTTTGAAATATATAGAGAAATCACAAAAAGCAGAGCAAGAGGATTATGGGTGTAAACAAGTCTACTCGAGCTCAAGTCATCCTTAGCTTGAGCTTGAGTATGATTAATTAATCGAGGTCTAGCTCTAGTTTTAGCTTAATTGTATTAATTCGAGCCGGTTCATTTAATATGAAAGAGATAAAATAATTATAATTCATGAAATTATTAATATAAGTATTTAAAAAAAAATGTCACATAAAATTCTCCATCTTATTGAGAAAAAAGACTATGTTGGGTGTAAACATGGACTTCTAATACAAAATATAAGATCTATAGGAGTATTTAAAGATAAAAAGTTAGATTAGTTGAAAAAAGTTTGTTTTAATTTATGAGATTGATTATAAAAAGAAAAGCTTTTACACTTTAATATCATCAATATCATTATCTTTTTTTTGCTAATTTTTATCAGCCTCCTCATCAACTAGGCATAAAAAATGTATTTTTTCTAATGGAGTCATTGAAGAATTGTACATATGAATATTTCTCTTATTCATGGCCAATATTAGTGTAAAGCTAGGGCAGTTTTACTCCCATATAATCCATGATTTTGATCTCTGTTAGAAAACGAATTTTTGACAAAGCAATTGTACCATTAGTAAAGGAACCATCAATCAACTAGATTTTTTGATGTGTGTGTGCGTGACAGAGAGAGAGAGGGGATCTGCTATTTGCTACTTTTTTGGATTCCGAAAAGTTGGTTTAAAGTATTTAAAAACTATTTTTTTTCTGAAAAGTAAAATGGAAACTTTCAGTGAGGTGGAGCTAAAACGTAGTTTCAAAAAGCACACTATTCAAACGAGTATCAAAATCAGAAATTTTCATTTGCAAATGCAAAACGCACTAAAAAAGCCCTCCCAAATGAAGCTCTAGTCTGGCGCAAGTGAACCACCCACAGATCGAACAAACTTTCACGCATGGAGCAATCAAACAGTGTTTAAGCCATATAACCTGAGACAAGCATGAACTAAACGATTCAATTAGTTTCATTCTGATTTTATTTTCAGTTGTGTAAAAATAGTCTAGTCTCTTGTATTCGATATCTATATATAATAATGCGAGGTAATTAATGTACATATATTTCAGGCAAGGCTCGTTTACATCTATTCACAAGTAACATGCAATTAAAGCATAAACTCCACACATAAATATACTGATTGATCACCAACTGGTCTGCATCAGATCACTAGCAATATCTTTCTTCCTCAAACACTCACGATGAGAAGGCTTTCCTGATCCAAGGCTTCTTGTCCTCACCAGTCCAGTTGTATAGACGCGAATACTGTTGCCCACTGATGAGAGTCTTATGCGTTTAGCAGCTGGGTTCAAGCCACGGGAGAAACGGCGACAGTGAGAGTTTCTTGGTATGCGAAGAATTCTAACCACACAAGCTTCTTCTAGCTTGGGCATGGCGTGGAGCTGAGAAGGAAGGTCTACGATGAAGTCTCCGAATTCATCTGTTGTTCCATTTGCATAGTTTATTCTTCTTCTTCCTTCCATCCTGCATGCAACTGCTACCATTGCGCCTGTGTTTCATGTAACCAAAATAGTTAGATTGGAAAGGTAGAGCGATATTTTAATTAACTTTTAACTTGTTTAAACGATGTGATTATAGATAGCTATTGAAATTAATGGTCAATTAATTAATGAAAGTTGGTTTTTATGGTTGAGCTAAATAGGCATTGCGTTATAGTTTCGAACCAAATTTCATTTAAGAAGAGATAATACTGAATATTCAATTCAATGGATATCAGTAGTCAAATTCAAATACGATATCACTATATGGATAACTATCTCTTCCTTTTTATTTATATAAAATTGATTTCCGAAGAGGATTAATATTAATTTAATGGATTTTTAAGTTTGATTGAATATGCCATAATTTGAAAAACCTTCTAATCGCTTGTTGTTGAAGGTTGACATCTACTGCAGCAACAAATTCCGTTCCTTCAAAGTAACCTAATCGATACTTCTAATCTTTCAATGAAAACGATCCATTACACAACACCAAAGCTTTTACGTCAACTCAAAATAAAAAAATATGGAGCGTATTAAGTCACCAGCTGATCAAGAAAACATACTGTATAATTCACATATTTTCAGCATCATTATAAAGTATATCATTAAAAAAATCTATAATATTAGCTCACCATGCATGTTATAATTATGAGTCAAATCTCTCTTACATAAAAAATATTTTCTGATAAGAATAATAATAATTCTCACCTTGAACGTGGGAGATGGAGAGCTCTGATCCAGCCAACAGGCAAGCTTCGCATACAAGTGAGCCGGTGACTAGCACAGACGAGAGCCTCTCATCGCCGTAGCCGGCCATCGAAAAGTTCAGCCTCCGGCAGCTGTTGCATGGGATTCTCTTCAGCCATCAAGAAAGAAGAAGATGGCATGAGAAAGAAAACAGGAAGGAGAAGAAGAAGAAGGAGAGTTAAGTAGTTTGACATAGTTTTTTTCTTCTTTGGAATAAATTGATCTGAGGCTGTGATATTAATTAGCGAGAGAGTAAGAAATGGTTGGAAGTGGGAGAGGAAGGAAGCTGTCGGGGGCTAATAAATAAAACATATTGGCTGAAGTAGAATGCCCTTGGTATTAACTTTTATTACAAGATTAACCTTGCTTCTTAATTAAACTTTTTTAATATTAATTAAACCAAAATATTTGGCCGGAGGCATTTTCAATTTGTGTTGTCATTAGTGATGTGGGTGATTTTTTAGGTGAGTTTTGGTCAAAAAAATAATTATTTTAACTTTTAATATTTTTTTGTCAATATTATTCAAAGCTATAATACTACAACAATAATATATTACATAATTAATAGCAAAATTATTAATAATTTTTTTTCATAAAACAAGAAATTACTAATAAATGGATAAATTCTTATCAAAATGTGAAAAAAGATTACTATTTAATAATAATAATAATAATAATAATAATACTGATTAAAATACAGGAATATCAAATTTAAGCAATGACTCTTTCCATTTTTAAGCTCATTAGGCTATAAAAACTTTTTTTAGTTGCAATTGTGCCTCATCACATCAATGAAAAGCTAGGCATAATTATTTTAAAGAAAATTTTTTAGAAAAGAAATAAAACAAAAAAAACATTTTTTTTAATTGCTTGTTTGATTAGTTATGGAAATATATAGTTGGGGTGTATCAGTCCCAGCTTCCCATAGGGTCTATTCATACAAACAAAACTAATCTGTTACCAACAACTGGGAGATGAAGAGGTCTAAGGCCATTATCAATGGCTCAAAATTTAGTTATTTATACAAATTAACAGTTTATCTATACATAACTCTTCTATATTTGCTAGTTTTTCACCTTGATGAAGCTCTCTCTCTCTCTCTATCTCCTCTCTCTCTCTCTCTCTGTCTCTCTCTCTCTCTAAATATAATAAAGAATGAAACTTGAGAAGAGGGCATCTATGTACTTTTCAAAGAGTTGAGGTGTGCTTCATAAGCTCCAAACAAATGAGAAGAAAAGATGATGAAAACAGCCATTGGTTGGTAGCCTAACATCTCTCACAAATATATCTGCCAGTCTCAATAAGAGCCATGCACTGCCCAACTATAAAAGCTGCCAAAATGTCATATTTTCTTAATTAAGTATTAGAGAACTAATTATTTACTAAAAACCCCCTCCTTCTAATTTTCAAATCTGCCCCAACCATATCTCATCCTAATGCTCTTCTTGGCGGCTAATGTTAGGACAACTCCCAATACTTAGAATATATTTTCATAGAGTTTGTTTGCAATTTTAAACTTTGCTTGTGATGTAAGAAGCCTTATGATGTAATTATTTTCATTGGGACATGTAATAGTTGAAAGCTTTTATAATTATTAATTTCCTTCCTACCTTAGCAACATAAAAGTTAAGATCTAGTATGACTTTTGGTCAATTAATTAATTTTTTTTTCTATTTTATTAGACTAGGTAGGATAATTAGGTGAAATACCTTTTGAACGTTTATGTTATTCTTTTTAAATTTTTTTTTTTTGATTTGAGGTATGATTGTATTGTCTTGTAGTTTTGATCGAGTGATTTTCTTCTTAGATTATTTAAATAAAAAATTAGATTAGATTCTCCTATGACTTTCTTTCCAAAGCATCGATAGAAATTCATTAATAATAGCATATTTAGAATAAAAATGTTATCGATGTTTTTAATTTAAATAACATTCATTTGGTAGTATCAAAGCATCCATTTTTAATAAGGAATGCAAAAATATCACCTCATCTCATTGAATGTAGTTTATGTAATGCAAAGGTTGTGTATATATAGTCGTATAAAGTATGAAGTACTCTTTATTTGATTCATGGATAGCCTCGAGATTGGAAGTTAACTAAGGCATAACACATCGAGAACCTCATGATGTAAAAAAAAATAAAAAAATAAAAATAAAAAGGAAAATAAAAAATATAATATGGGTGATCATTTCATTAAATTATAGGTTTATAATTCTACTACATTGTTGACTACAATATATAGGGAAATGTACTAGAGAGAATTAAAATATCGCAAAGTGATGCTGCCTCAAACCTAAATCTATGATAAAAAACATAATATGTCAGTACGGTTGTTGACCTCCGTATACGTGTCATAAGTCGAGTCAAGCCCACAAGTCGAATTTGACGGACTTTGGAAGTGACATGCGCAAATCGGGGCTCAAAATGTGCTAAACGTCACCGAAAATGCTCTAAACGACCTCCAATTGACGAACGGACTTCTCCGTCGCGTTTAGAACGTCGAAATTGATTGAAATGTAAATGCTGCACAATCTAACGATCAACCGATTAAGCGATCGAGCTATCAATGTGTCGACGCGCATATCGGGGTCGGGAAGCTGCGATGATGTACGAACGACCTCAGTTCAAGAAATTAACCATGTTGTTAGCTTCAAAACATCAAAAACTATCAAATGAGACTGTCCACACTTAATTCGAATGAGTATGTGCAAATGTCAGATGATCGGACGTAAATTCGAATCGATCGAAATGCGCGCCACCAAAATGGTCGAAACAATCTCCGATCGATGAACGGACTTCGCCATCACGTTCAAAACATCGAAACTGATCAAAATATAAATATTGCACAACTTGATGGTCAACCATCGTTATCAAGTCGCCAACGCCCGCACATATCGGCGGGAGGCACCGACGCGAAACCAAACGACATCTCGCTCGAAAATTGATCGGCTTAACCTCAAACGCCGAAATCTATCAAGTAGCATCGCTCAATTTGGACAAGTCTGCATGAAAATCGAGTGATCGAGAGTGATAACGCGCATTTTGAGCTGAAGTTGACTTAATTTGATGTCGATTTCAATCAAATGACATCCATCAAAAGCGTCATAAATATCTAATAAACTAAGATTGATATATATACATATATATATATATTATATATATACATATATATATACATATATACATATATATATATACATATATATATATATATATATATATATATATATATATATATATATACATATATATATAATATGTGATTTTATTAGCGTGAAATTTATACTAAAGCTGATTAGAAATTTAAAAGGTTAATAAAAGCCCTAATTAACTCTAACTTAAATCTCTAAATCACCCTATTCCTATCGACCAGCCCTAATCCACGCATGAGCCCCAATTACTCTTCTTTCCCTCTGTTGTGCGTGCTCATCTCTTCCCGCACGGAACCGTTCAATCGTCCCTCTTCGCGCACGGTTCGAACGCACAGTGAGTAACTGTTCCCTCCTTCCCCGTGCGTTCAAAAGCCCTCAACCGAGCCGTTCGTCACTCTTCTCGCACGCAGTAACCACAAGGAACGAACCCTTCTCCCACAACCCTCCTCCAAACCGAGAGCCCCTCCTTCCTATTCCATTTTCGATTTTCTTACTTCCTCCTCTCTTCAAACCGCAAGCAAGGTAGGCATCTCCCTCCTCCTTCTTCTTCCTCTTCGTCCTTCTTCTTCTCTTCATCTTCTCTCTTTCCCTCTCAAAAGCCAAAACCAAAATTTTCTCCTCTCTCCCTCACTTTCCCTTTGCCAAATTCTCTCTTCCTCCTCCTCCTTCTTCTTCTTTCTCTTCTCCCATCAAAACTCCTCCCAAAGCAAAATTTTTTTTACCAAAATCTGAAAATTCTGCTTTATAGAAATCTGAGCCAGAAAGGACACCACATTAGGTTATTCTCGCTTAGCATCGCCATTTCCATTACATTTCCAGTTTTGTTTTGCCGAAGAAGAACATCGTCATTAGGCGGGTTCTTCTCTCAGTTTCCGGCATCGCCATTTCCATTACCTTTCCCATTTCTTTTTGCCGCAATTAGAGCGAAACACCATCATCATGCGGGTTCTTCTCTAGGCTTTCATCATTTCCGTCTCCTTCCGACCTTTCCTTTCACCGCAGCTAAAGAAGAATATCGTCTTTAGGTGGGTTCTTCTCTTGGTCTCTGGCATATCCAACTCTGTCTCTTTGCCGATCATTGCAACACGCCGAAGAAATAAGTCAGAATATGTGTGATATGGATGTATATATATTTATGTTTTTTTGCTGGTATGAAGGCTCGTAGTGCTCATTAGGGCACAACGAGATGAAAAATTGGCTGCGATGTCGCAAGACACCGCTCACTACGCTCATTAAGACATACCGAGTAAGCTAACATATGTTAGATGTCACTCCCCCTAGCCAAAATATTGCCGAAATTTTATCAAATTTTTGGACTTAGAATAAAAAGAGAAATGAATATATATATTGCCTTGCATTTGTCTTCTTTTAGGTTTAAACCATTAGAGCGTGAAGAGATAGAAATCGTGGTGTCAAGACACCACTGCTATTCATTAGGGTGCAGAAAACCAAAATACTTAGATCTTCCCCACGCAGGATGACGCCGAGGTTGCCAAAATTTTGTCGATATTTTTTTTTGGACTTAGAAAATAAAATGAAAAAATAGATAATCAAAGAGTTTAAATGAAATTAAATAAAAGACTTAAATCGAAATTTTGGCCATAACAAATATGAAGTTATAAAAGTATAAAATAAATATAAGTGCACTTGTTAAATTTGAAAGGATGACTTATATTAAGCTAAATAACTCATCGTTGGATAGGAATAAGTTATCCTTATGAATGCTAAACTCTATAATGATTCATTTCAAATGACTCGAAGGAGAGGAAAAGTTTTGTAGGAGGTTAGAAATGAGTTTAAATGGCTTGTTAACAAGCATAAAAGAGAGTTATCACTGATCATTATGATTACTTTCTGATTCACTTTGAGATAAATAAAATATTTTGTATGAGTACATAGTTTAACTATCTGAAATCAATAAGATGCTTAAATGTGCATCCACAAATTAGGAGGTTGATTAAGTGGTTCATCAACGAGCACTAATCATAAGTATTGATTCCTAATAAATGGTGGAGCCATATCATATATTAAGTCAATTGGAATAATCCATGACTGAACTATACATATGCTTACAATAGCTTCAATGAGTTATTATTGAGTGCAACGAGTTCTCTAATGAATAATAGACTTTCTCACAATTCACTTCAATCAAATTGAGAGAAGTCAATTCATTAGAAGTATGCAATAAATTCAAAGGCTTATCAATAAACATAAGAAATAGATATGATTTCTTTAACATCCAAATACTAAAGAAGCAAATATGAATCGCGATGTGCTATTCCAAATTGTAATATAAAATCTATAACATCTTCCACGCAACCAGATTCGCAACACATCATACAAGCGAACATAAGACGTTAATTAAGGTATTCTCAAATACATTTGTATGGGCCCCGATACTATGCTGAATGTTTAGATTCAAGAGTCTGAGGATGCTGAGCGGGTTGCATCCTAGTTTAGTCTTAGGACTGGGTCAGGGTTAACAAAACTTAAAAATATATTATAAGAATTTCGACTTAATAAAATATCTAAGAAGCTAATTTTATCATGTGAAAGCAGATCTGATCCTCTATTATGAGCTACACAGAGTCGACAAGATCTAAAGTTCTCAAGTATATTCGAGTCAATCAATTAACTATTCCGATGATGGCTGTGTTGAATAATGATTTCAACCGAGGGATACTTCCATCAATATGCTATTCTAATCTCAAACCAAATTAACTTAAATAAAAAATTAATCTAAAAACTATCTAAATGAAATTCAGTCATTAAAAATTTAAAGCAAAACTCAATCTATCCACTTTCCACAATTGTTTGTCGGAGGTGACAATTTAAGAAAACTCTAGCTTATAAAGGAGCCAATGTCAAATCAAGTGTCATGCTATGTCACTCTCAATCAATCTCTTGGCAGTAAGGACGTGACCCGTGTCCTCTAACTACATGGCTTGGTCAATAGGCTTCACAGATGATGTAGTTACGACTAGAGTCCTCTGATCGGGTGGTTTGGCCAATAAGACTCCATTATATTATGATCATGACTGTAGCCCGTACACTCCCCAATGACTCTGCCCTTTGAGTTATGAATCATAGGCTGATAGGGAAAATAACCCTCTGTTAGTTAAGGTAGACTTAAGATTGTCTCCTTAGACAAACATCACCTTAAGTCTACAAGGATTTCTTGGACGACATAACTCATGTGTTGCTGATTAGAATCATTCGGTTAGGTCAACTACCTTCGACGGGTACTATCACATGACGATGACGGAACCATATGATCTAGATCGGGCACGTCATCATTCCCCCAACCATCCGATTTAAGCTGAAATGATGAATTTCATAATCTAAATTCTGAAACTCTACATGCTGCTATTATGCACTATGTATTAAGTGGTATAACGACTAACTTTAATCGAAAGTTCTCTCTTACTTATTGGGAGGGATAATTAACTATAAGAGATTGCGCCTATAGGAAACCTAGAACCAGATCTAAAGTCCTAATAAAATGAGAGAGAAATCTCTGGGTAGTGTCTTATCTACTATTCCATCTGCCTTCTAAAAATTACATTGACACTTAAATCATACTCTCTTCATTCAAATTATTGAAAGGTCGGTGGAGAATTTTCGGAGCCCACAGATTTTTAGTGATTCTGCTGGGGACATGATTCTCTTTCCATCTTTGGCTAGTCATATATGTGCTATAGTAGCAATAAATTTTTTGAAAATTCAAAACAAAAATGGTGATTTAAATGTATAATAAATTCAAATTATTAACGTGTGAGGCTCTATGTTGAATGAATTATTCTGTAGAGTACATTTTTATTACACTATTATTTTGTTCTGTAGTACATCTGCATTTTGAAAGTATGGGGTGAAATAATAATTACTAATTACTAATCCCCATCTTTCATTTTTGTAGAATGGATCTATAGAGCACACCTTTCATTGTTCAACTAAGACACAGTGCAAACATCTTCCTAGTCAACGCCGTCATCAACATAGGAGATGTTGTAGTGACTATTCAATTTGGTAGCTTAAATTTCTAGCATATCATGAACTCTGGTACCCGCAGGTACATTTGTCTGAGGCTCATGTTCAAAGCTCCTTACCAACCATGTTCACCAATCAGTTCAATAACCAACCACTGTTAAGGAGTTCTCCTGATAGAAAACTTCAGTTTTTAAAAGGCTAGGTCAATCTGAAACCCCCATGATGAAAATAACCGTCAGTGGGCAAACTGTGTATTTAATACCTCGTGGTACAACTGCTCTACCGTTTGAACCTTTTGTACCTGGAAAACATGATTATGAAGCTTCCTCATCAGAAAGAAAATTAACCAGAAGGAAGAGAAGAAGAAGAAATGCTAAGTTAAGGGCTCAGCAGATCCCCTTTGAACGACCTAATGAACAAGCAATACTATCGCCAGAAGCGAGTATTCCTACACATAATAACTTTGACAATCTAAAGTGGGTAAAAATGAATAGCTCTATTGGTGAAGTAAAGTAGTCTTTCTGAAACCAACAACGTCAAGCTCTACCACCACAGAGGAGACAGCCTGAAACATTGTCTGCCATAATACACACAGTTCTCAAAGTGGCCAAGGATAGAGGCTTAATGAAAAGAAAATTTCAGAGGCCTGTGGTGAGTGAAAATACTGAAGCTTCACTAGGAGGTTAACATTTCTTTTGGTAACCAATCATCGAGCCTAGTATGCTTTGTGCGGTGAGCATCAGAGCATGACACTTAGACCGCGTGTCCAAAAATCCACCGCCGAAAGGTCCCGATGAAAGGATAAGCAGATATGGAGACTAAGGCCCCGTAATGAAATCCTGAATAATGGAAAAAGTGTGACATCTGATACACATATTCAGAAATTCACCTCAAAAATAACTTATCAGAAGTGGATACCTAAAAGAAGGGATATCACTGATGAAAGACATGACGATCGACGCCCTAGAGAATCCTCCAGGGGATCCCGTCATCGATCAGATTCACCCCAATAAGAAAAGATTGACTTTGATCACTGTCCCTTAATGGAAGAAGTATTTGTTACGCACATTGAACCAGAGATCCACTAGAAACGTCGATCAGAAATTCATATGAAAAAAGAAGGCAATGAAGAGGACACTATGGAAGTGGAAGTCATCTATATGGTCAAAGATATAAATGAACTCTCCGCTTAGCACCATCGACAGCAACATGAATCTAGGGAACTTGAACCTGAATTCAATATTTATGAAGAAGAGTCTTCACAGAAGCAAGTAGAAGATGGATCTTCACTCTCTACTGAAGATGAAGATGAGAAGATCAAAACAAAAAAGAGATCATAAGTGTTGAAGCTGTTTATATGATTGAACCAAGAAATGATCATCATGGTACACGCTTTTATACTGAGCATCATCGTTTAGCCCCAACAACAGCTGTCCCTGTTAATGCACAAGGAGAAGGACAGTCAAGCTCTTCCCTTGAAGATGAGCAAAGAGTAGAACAATAACAAGAAATAGAGAAAAAAGAAGAGCCTGTATTGATTGACGTCGTGACGCTAGCTAGAGAGTAAAGAGAAATGCAGCACCAAATGGAAGTCAAAGATAAGAAAATTGCACAGCTTGGTACCAAAATGAATGACATGATGATACAAATGAATATCATGATTTAGATATTGCAGAAGAATATCACATCAAATGTAACACTTATTTTATTTGCTAATCAATAGGTAGTTAATAATACAACATATATACCACCAATCATTCTAGTACTCAAGCTCCTACAGTACATGCTACACATAAAGCTAGTAATGAAGTTAACCAACTACCTCTTCAATCGATAATTCAAAATCTAGCTAGCACACCTGGAGTGATAACAGCTGCTCAGCTAGAAATAATAATTAATGAAAAGATAAAGGCGTGTGAGTAAGTTAAAAATTGAGTGTGGTCGCCTACCGAGTTGAATATGATCAAGTGCTATACTCAAAAGGTTACTTAGTGTCAAAATTTAATACTTTCAATGGGCTTGATAACCCAAAGCAACATCTAGCTCAATTCAAGGCTACTTGTGGTAATATAGGAGAGAATGATGCACTACTCTTCTGTTAGTTCGTCAGCAGCCTAACCTTTCGAGTGGTATGCAAAATTGCCAAATGATTTGGTTAAAACTTTTGATGAATTAGAAGCAATATTCGTGAAGAGGTTTGCCAATGTAATCGAGAAAATAATAATTACTGACCTTGCCTTGCTGAAAAGAAGAAAAGATGAGTTAGTGACAAAATTCATAAGTCATAACTTAAGTATGAAGTATTAGCAACAATTGGAAGAAGAACATGCGATCCAATTACAAATGAGAAATATGGATGATATGATGACACCATTTTTATGTATGACATCAATTACAATATTTCAAGACTTGCTCGATAGGGTGGCTAAATTTGAAAAGCTGAATCGCCATAAGTCTAAAGTTTATGCAGATAAAATAAAGAGAAACAAACCTTCAGACTCAAGAAGGAACGAAACTCATGCCGCTTCTTATAGCTCAAATGGTGAAAAGTGGGTGATATATAATGTGGATAAAGGAAAATAGCCAATGTACAATGATAATAAGGGAAGAAGCCTGTCTATTCTAATCCACAGCCAAAATTGATATTAGGAGGCAATGACAAACGTCAGACTTTTCCAAGTGGTGGGGAGCGTCAAAATAAGCAACAAGAGATGATGAGCGAATGCGACCATCTCTTAAGAAAAAGATGAACAAAGATTATTCCTTTAGAAAAGACAATGTTGCCAAATTATTTCGACAATTAGTCAAAGTTAGTCTACAATTACTAGAAATTAAAAGGCAAGAAGTCGTCGTTAGTAATCCAAATTATCCTATCATGGATGATCAATCATCCTATAGAAGATTATTATAATTGGCTAGAAAGGAAGTGAATTTACACTAGATGTGTTCTAGTCAACCCTAAAGAGAGTCTATAAGGATGATTACATCCTCTTGATCACCCATCAAAGACAAAATAAAGAGAAATCTGCATCAAGAATAAGAAATAGTAGTTCCAAAAGGCTGAAAATAAGAGCGTCACACCCCAAATGACCCCCCTTATTCTAGGGTCAATCTGAAGTGTAACAAAATAGGAAGAGAAAATCTTACGGGTGCGATGGTTCCAGGCGACGACGAAGGTGAGGGCGGCGGGTCCAGGCGAAGACGATAGGGATTCCACATGACGCACACACGGAGGCGGTAATTCATTGTCAAAGCCGACAAGGCGCGTCTTGGTGAAGATGCGGATCCCACGCTCGCGTCATGAGCAATCCATCAAAGTTGACGTCGAGGCAGGGAAAGGAGAAGATAAACTCCATCAGCGCGAATGATCTGAGGTTGCAGCTATGAAAGGAAATGAAATAAAATAAACGAGTATTACCTTTCGATCGATCCCAGCCATACGCACGTTGAATGCTTTAATCTAGCCACTGCATGCTTAGGTGCTACAGTAATTGCTACAATAACGATAGATTAATTAGCTAACTCTTCTAAATACTTCTAATACATGAAACTCATAAATGAAACTCATAATTAACACGATAGTATCACCAGCTTAAACTGCAATCTTACCTGAAATTGATGTCTCCTCATATAATCTTTCGAAATACTAGAGCACGACTCCAAAGTAATCTACTAACGCCAATATTAATTACCTAATTAAATTAATAAACTAAAATTAACAAAAATGCCAATCCTAAACCTCCATTTTAATACACAATAATCCTGCAACTCACCTGATAGCCAAAATAGATTTTGAAACTCCATAATCACGAATTTCAACACCAAGGAAGGCTGTCGAATGAAAGATAAAGGAATAGGAAAAGAAATTCAAAGAACTCACAAAACTGGTTTCGACAAAGAACAGAAATCCCTCGAAATCGATTCACGGATTTCCCAACCCGAAAGCAAGGATTGCGATGGTTCCAGGATGAAGCGAAGAAGAGCGGTCCAGGAAGATGATACGGATTCTACGCTTGAGCGTGCAGTGCTCTCTGGAGAGGAGAATTACCGGCCGGTCGACGGTGAAGCGAAGGTGGTTCGGTGAAGCCGATGCGGATTCCATGCTCGTGGATAGAAAAGACATTTTGGTCAATGTCTGGCTCGATTAGGGAAATGTTACAGATGTGGTCAGGCCTTTAATCTTCCTAAAACTTACACCCAAAATTGTACAAATCAACAAAATGGACTAGCTTCTACCCACCTCATCTTTTCCTGAAATTATCAACGGTAGCATCATAAGCTAAAGTTTTGTGAGACAAGAATGCTAAAATAAGCTCAGAACAAGATAGTAGGAATAATCGTGCATGTATATTTAAATTTGCAGAAGAGTAAAACTGGTAAACAATACTGCAGAAATGTAATAATGAATGAACAATATGTAGATTCAGATCAGATCAATGTCATGTCATAGGAGCAGTTATTTAATGAAAGTCATTTCAATTTTATATCAAATCATTTTCTAGAAATGTCATTTATGATTGCATAGGTTTTGACTTCATAACAAAGTGTCATACCGCCGGCCTAAAGCGTAAGGCGGACCGAACCATACTACTTATCTAATACTGACACAGCTTGGACGCCCTAATGGCTCCAACCTCAATCAAATGGGATACTAAGATCCCTTGCTCACGGCTCATCTCATTAGAACTTTTGCCTATCTACGCAGATTTCTATAACATAGCCTTCCTATCATAATTTTCCTGATATTTCCCTCTTTATCACATTACTGCATTTAACAACATATTTTAAAACATTTTTATATGCCCAACGAAATCATATGCTCATAAAGAAAATGAACTAACTGACTTATAATCATTGAACAGTTGTAATGGCATACAATATGACAGGAATATCTATATGTATGTCATTCATACAATTTATAAAAAGCGGTAGAAATAATGGCATTCATAGGACTATAGAAATTGAATTTAAATTAGTAATTATGTCTCACCTCAGTGTCTATACCAGTGTCGTGATGTGCTCCTTGATTCCTTCTCGAGTACACAACATATAATGAAATAACTCTTCTAAATACTTCTAATACATGAAACTCATAAATGAAACTCATAATTAACACGGTAGTATCACCAGCTTAAACTGCAATCTCACCTGAAATTGATGTCTCTTCATATAATCTTTCAAAATACTGGAACACGACACCAAAGTAATCTACTAACGCACAATATTAATTACCTGATTAAATTAACAAACTAAAATTAATAAAAATGCCAATCCTAAACCTTCATTTTAATACACAATAATTTTGTAACTCACCTAACAGCCAAAACAGATTTCGAAACTCCATAATCACGCATTTCAACACCAAAGAAGGCTGTAGACTGAAAGAAAAAGGAATAGGAAAAGAAATTCAGCAACTCACAAAACTCCCTAGTTTCTCGACGGCCAGAACAGAAATCCCTAGAGCCGACGGTTCAGGATTTCCAACCGAGCAGCTTACGCCATGACGCGATGACGAAGGTGAGGGTGGCGGGTCCAGGCAAAGATGATACGGGATTCCACATGAAGTGCGTGTGACCGGAGGCTAATTCATTGTCAAGTCGACATGAAGACGAGGCGGTTCTGGTGAAGAACATGAAAATCATCTGAGTATTGTTTTAGAATTGTTAAGACAAAATCAATTATATGCCAAATTTTTAAAATGTGAATTTTGGATGCATAGCGTGGCATTTCTAGGTCATATTATCAGCGACGAAGGAGTTTTTGTTGATCCTCAAAAAATAAAAGTAATTTTAGAATGGTCCACACCAAAGAATGTTACAGAAGTTTGCAGTTTTTTAGGCTTAGCAGATTATTACAGGAAGTTTGTCAAGAGATTTTCTCATATTGCAATGCCTCTATCTAAGTTATTGAGAAAGGATGTCAAATTCCAATGGACAACTGAATGTGAGCAGAGTTTTGTGACAGTAACGATAGATTAATTAGCTAAAACAAAATTAATTAGGAATAAACTAATTGGATATTACTGGTGTCCCTAGTGTTAAGTGAAAATCACCACTTGAATCTATATTGGACTTACAAGAGATACCTAAACTAAATATTTAGGCTTCTCAGGGCATTCTGATAAGTATACTTCATCACAGCACGATGAGCAGTCTACTAAATGCAGGCCTCATAAATCAAAGAAGTCGGCTAAGAAAAAGAAGATCAAGAAGAGAATTAAAACTCAAAAGATTATTAATAATTTAGAGGAGTATCATCAGCCGACAATGCAACCATTTAGACATACAAACTTTATGCCTAAACTTCGCATTGATGGATCAGATGAAGAAGATAATGGTGAATCTTGTCCAATAGAGACATGCTGAATCATATATGTGATATCAGATGTTGTTTAGTATCATTTATTCTGAAATGACAAGGGTAGTCAAATAGACTCAATCAACTTATCAGAATTCTTATCATAAAAGTAAGAAGAGTTTAAAGAGTTAACATCTGAATTTTATTTAATGACTCAACAAGAAGATAAAAATTCAGATAAAGATTTATATTTTTTCGACATAGAAGAGTCAGACTCATTGATACCATCACATATGAAACATATGAAGCTGAAAATTGAGTTTAACTCTCTTGGTTAATCCTCCAGAATAATAAGTGAATTTGAAGAAACTACCTCTTTAGAAGAATTTGAACAAGATAAGGTGATTAAAGTTCTGTTGAGAAGTGATAAAGTCTTACCACCTTCATCAAAGAAGGGAAATGCAAATAAAGATAAACAACAAGTCAACTAAGATATCATTCCCAAAAATCCTAATAAAGCCTAAATCAAGAAAAGATGATTATAATATTCTATCATCCGAGAAAGATCCTCATAACAGTGTGTACAAGGCTCTCTTGATGTCAAAAGACTCGAGAAACTTTGATACAAGCTCTCAAAGATCCGAGAGTTATGAAGCTTACTTTAAAAAATGCATGACTAAAGCATTGCAAAACTCAAGATCTCCAATAATCATTTTTTGAAGAAGATCTTATGTTGGGAAACAACAGATCATAACCGTTCTCTATATGTTACTGCCTAAAGTGATGATATATAGATCAATATTGATTGATCTAGGTTCTTCTATTAATATTATGAGTCTAAAAGTATTAAAAAGATTATCACTTGATATCTAACATATTGGGAGGGATAAGTTGATGGTTCATAGTTTTAATGAGAAAGAGCAGAAAACTCTGGGTTCTTTTATTCTCCCACTCAAATTTTGAGATTTACATATAGAAGCCAAGTTTCATGTAATCGATGCCGATACATCATTTAGAGCTCTTTTGGGTCGACCATGGCTGCATGAGTATGACATGATCCCATCAACTACGCATCAATGTATGAAGTACCAAAGAGAAGGAAAAGAATTCAGAATTCCTAGTAACCTACAACCATTCTCCTTACATGAAACAAAGATCTATGAAGATGTAAAATATTTCATCCCTAAAGAGCCTAAGCCAATAGAGCCTCTTGAAGCGGTAGCATCCACTTCAAGAAGTAAAAAAACAATTTCACAAAGTGAAAGAGTAGAAGTAAAGAGGAAGAAAGAAAGCAATGTCGAATCTCCCTAAAGCATTTCATTCTACATCTAAATCAAGAAGATCAGTTCCTCATTTGGGAAGTGACACAAGAAGCAGAAGATATTTCTATTAAACCCAAGAGAACTTATGAACTTTCAAGAAAAATAAAGTATGAAATAAGTGATTCTGATTCAGACTATAACTTTGAATCTACTTATAAATAGAGTTCGATGGTCATCAAGAAGGATAGCTCACTGAGTCGATGACTCACTCAAAATTATATCCATCCCTCAGTGCTTCAAAGAAATCACCCTAGAGGTTCATAATATTGAAGAATTGATAATATTATATATGCCACTGAGGAGTGAGAGTGGCAGAACAGAAACTCTATTTTACAAATCTGAAGAGTCTCAGCCTCACAATTTTAATCAGTCTGCTCAACATAAAAATTATGATGAGAGGATAGTGCTAACAAGAATACAAATATACTATCTATAAAAATTATGAAGAATGATGCATAAGCTTGGAATTTATATTGAAACTACTAAGCATAGAACTCAAAACTTTAACAAGATATGGAGCTAAAGAAGTCCTCAAGCATCTCGAAGAAGTGATAAATTTATCACTGAAAGTCTTGGATTCATACACAAATTTCATCAAAATAAAACTTGTTATAATATAATAGAAGCTGAGATCGAGACTAATAGTAACGAAGAAGATGATCTCCATGAAAATTTTCTTATAAATGATGAAGAAGTAAGCTGCGCATGAAAGAACTCAAGATGGTGGACAAATAACTACTATGGATGAACTCAAAGAAATCAACCTAGAGTCGAGAATGATCCTCATCAACTGCCGCTGCCTTCTACTTGATGAGAAAGTTGAAGAGCTTAAAATGCTACTTTATAAATTCAGTGATTGCTTTGCCTAGACATATTATGAATTGCCAGACTTATCCCTTAATGTAGCAGTTCACAAACTGACTATTAAATCAGATGCAATGCCTATTAAGCAAGCTCCTCAATGAATGAGATTGGAGCTTGAAGAATAAGTAATTACAGAAACTAAGAAGCTAATCGAAGCATGCTTCATCCGAGAGGAGAAGTATGCATATTGGATAGCCAACATTGTCTCAGTAAGGAAGAACAACGAGCAAATCTATCTCTGCATTGACTTCCAAGACCTAAATAAGGCATGCCCAAAAGATGACTTTTTTACTTTTGATATCAGAACTATTAGTAGACAATACTTCCAACTATGATATGTTCTCATTCATGGATGAATCATCGGGATATAATCAAATCAAGATGACACATGAAGATAAAAAATATACATTGTTCAGAACATCTATTGACATTTATTGCTACACAGTCATGCATTTTAGCTTGAAAAATGCTGGAGCTACATACCAAAGAGCCATGACACGTATTTTTGATGAGTTGATTTACCGGAAGGTGGAATATTGTGTTGACGGTTTGGTAGTGAAGAGCTTAAATCATGAAAATTACTTTGAAGACTTGAGAATTAAATTGAAGAGAATCAAAAAATATGATCTCAAGATGAATCCTCTAAAATGTGCATTCGGGATATCTTCTGAAAAATTTCTTGGGTACATTATACGTTACAGAGGTATTGAAATCAATCCTGCTAAGATCAATACAATTGTGAAGATGCCTCCACCAAGAGTTTGCATCAGCTTTGTTCTTTACAAAAATAGTTTGCATTCATCCATCGATTTATATCAAACCTACCAAGACACTGTCAATCATTTGTAAGGTTGATGAAGAAGGATGCTCCATTCAAGTGGGACAAAGAGTGCCAAGAAGACTTCAATATCATTAAAAGCTACATATTAAATCCATCAATTCTTGCGGTTTACTACTCTGGAAGCTCTCATTCTATACACACATTAAAGAGTCCTGAGTATTATTAGCACAACATAATGAAGAAAACAAAGAGAATGCTCTTTATTATATCAGTCAGAGGTTGATAGGAGTAGAAATGAGATATTCTATGATAGAAAATCACTGTTTGGCATTGATCTTTGTAATTCAAAAGTTCCGTCATTATATATTATTTGATAAGATTATCCTCATCTCAATGATCGATCCGCTGAAGTACTTGATGACAAGACCAGCATTGATAGGATGTAATTATTGAAATCTTTGAAGACAATAATCATTTACCTTAATCAAGAATTTTCCTAAGAAATTCTTAGGATGTAATTAACTATGGGGGCTTACCCCTATAGGGAACTTAATGAACTCAGTTTAAAATAAACTCTGATTTACTTTTCTATATAAAATAAGAAAAGAATCTCGCATATATGCATTATCGCCTGAGTCCTTAATTTGATATCACACGAGAGAAAGAAGGGATAAGTCTTAGCATATTTTCTTGTTGTACATCCCATCCCTGCGGGCTCTTCTCTTAACGACAATTTACCTGATGCGCAAATTATGCTCATCAATCAAATAAGTAAAACCTTTAAATTTTCTAAGGGCAAGAGCAAGAATCGGCATCGTCTTCATAACACTAGAAGAAGGGATAATGAGACGATCATATGGGTTAACTGAGGCAAGAACTAATAATGAAGCTGAGTATGAAGCATAAGTATTTTCAGCATTCAAAACTTGCATATTTTCTGCGATTATCAACTTATTATAAATTAAGTACTTGACATCAATAAAATCAATAATATTGAGTTAGCTTTTTACCACAAGCGAGTTCTTGAGCTTATAAAGCAAATACCAAAGGTTAAACTAACTTGTGTCTCTCGATCAGAGTATAACAAACCAGATTGCTTAGCAAAATTAGCTAAGAAAATGATAAGTATGAATGAAGATTATGTCATGATCGACATATTTATTCGATGAGTTTGGAGCTAGCAAAGTATCAATCCCCGTAGGTAGAGGGGTTATCAAATTTGATCCAACAAGATGTGACTCAGGTTGCTCCTCATACTCCCCAAAATCAACAAGAAGTTATACCTAGAAGAGCTAAGAATGACATTGCTTCAGAAAATTAGTGTGAAGCATTTATTATAGAAGAGCCACATGATTGGAGGCAATATTTCATTGACTAATTTAAAGAAAGTAAATTACCAAACAATAAATCATTGGTAGCTCAAATCGAGAAGAAAATATTGCGCTATGCCTTCGTCAGCAATATTTTATATCGTAGATCCTTTGAACAAATATGATTATAATGCATAAATGCAGATGAAGTTAACAAAGTGATGGTTGAAGTTCATGAAGGACTTTGTGGTGCATACCAGTAAGGTCCCAAGATGGTAGTAAAGATCAAAATGATGGGCTATTATTGGCCGTCTATGGTGAGAGACTGTATCAATCATGCTAAGAAGTGTCATGAATTCAAGTACATGGGATATAATCCACCAACCTACAAATACACTACACCCAACAATAGCATCTTGGCCATTCGAGTGCTAGGGTACATATGTAATTGGATCAATTGATCCACCATTGTCAGCTAGACACCACTTCATCCTAGCAACGACTAATTATTTTTCTAAGTAGGCTGAAGCTACCCCATTTAAAGAAGTCACTACTGATCAAGTGATCAACTTCTTCACGCATAATGTGATCTATAGATTTGGAGTACTTCACCAAATAATTTTTGATAGTAGCACAGCTTTTAAAAATACAAAGATTTATAGATTCGTTGATCGATAGAAAATTGATTGGCGATACTCTTCAATATACAATCTAAGAGCAAATGATCTAGCAGAAGCCTTCAACAAGATATTGGTCAAACTGCTCAAGAAGATCCTAATTAAAAATAAGAGAGAATGACATACCAAACTAATAGAGGCACTATGGGCGCATCGAACCACCTACAAGATGCCGATTAAAGCCACTCCCTATTCATTAGTATTTAAAATTGAAGCAGTTCTTCTACTTGAAGTTGAGTTGCCTTTTTCGAGTAGCCATCCAATACAATCTAACTAAAGATCAAAATGCTTGTCTGAGGATGGAGGAACTCGATGTGCTTGATGAAGTTAGATTGCAAGCTCATCAAAATTTTGAGGTTTATCGAGTAAAGATATCCAGGGATTTTGACCATATGGTTTGGCCTCGAACATTCCAACAAGGAGAATTGGTCCTGGTGCTGAGAAGACCAATTATCCCTAATCAAAAATTTGATGATAAATTTGAGCCTAATTGGGAGGGCCCTTTTGTCATTGAGAAAGTAAACCAAGGAGGGGCATACCAACTCATTGACTTAAAGGGTGAAAGACCAATGCCACAATTAATGGTCGATACATAAAAAGTATTATACATGACGACTACAATCCCGAGGTATAATAGAAATCCACCTGCAAGACAGGGAACACTTTTTAGTATATCTATTTAGGTCGACAGTGTGATTCATGCGAGATCCCTAAATAAATATACTTACTCAAGATATATAAAAAAACTTTTCGTGAAAATTCTTCTGTTACACAGGGGACATTTTTAGATTTCTATATGTAGAGAAAATCAATGTTACATGTCAAAACCTTTTTGAGAGCATATCAACTCAAATATTGACGTATTTGCGTAATTTCATCTTGAAAGTGCTTTTAAATGTGCTTTCGAATTTCTCCTGTAAGACAAGAGACATTTTTTTAGTTTATGTTAAGTTTATTTGAGTTGACGTCGTGATATAAGATGAGATCCTCGAATATATTCTCAATCGTCACATCGAGCTTTACAATCAAATCAATATGTCCATAATTATTACTATTTGTTAAGTTGCGTTCTTACAAGCAAAATAATATATTTCTGAAAAGATATTTTAAATAAATATCAAGAAGTTTATCTCCCAGGTTTGCAAAATTCTGGGGATCAAGTCAGAAGAACTCATAATTTTAGAAGCTTTAATCAATTAAGTTGAAAAAACATCAACCTCCACATCTTGAAGTCTAGGACACGAATGGGTTCTAAAAGTCAAACTTAACAAGCCCACAAATGGTCGAGTTGCTGATGCTCTCCTCACTCAACAAGCTGCAAGAAAAGATTGCGGTGAAAGAGCCCCCATTCGTTAGTTTGATGACCAAACCACCAACCCATTACAGCTTAAGTCGAAAACTCGAGTAGGTTCTAAAGGTCGAACTCAACAAGCCCAAATATGGCCAAGTTGCTGACGCTCTCCTCACTCAACAAGCCATAAGAAAAGGTCGTAGTAAAAAAGCTCTTGCCTTTTAGTCCAATGATGATAGCTGTTCAATCTTAAACCAGATTCAGCTTAGTGATTACAAGAAACTAGGATCCAAGAGATCTTTCTACTTGATCAATAGATTAAGATAATCTGATGAAACTCTCAATTCAGGGTTACCTAAAATCAATCTATATATTGTCCATAGGGTGATATTTCAAATTTACTTTCAGATGATCTGATCAAGCTCAAAGCACAAATCAAAGCCAATCTATTTATCAAGTCTGTCAAAGCAGAAAGCACAGGACCAAGAAAGCAATTCCATAGTTCATACAAAGTCGATGGCTGAACTAAAAGAATTTTATAGTTATTCATTCATTTAAACACACGACTACAACTCAATAGACCTACTATAAGTAGAATGGTTATCTCAGACATACCCTTCATTGAATCCGTCAAAGTAGCAAGCACATGATTCATGACGTACATGCACTTCCTGACAAGTCAATATGAACAAATCAGGTCAGTCCTTCATCAAGTCTGTCAAGCTTAAAGCTTTGATAGAAGGAATTTCAAATTTGACCAAGCACGAATAAACCAATTCCCCAGTGGAGTCTTTCATGAAAATAAATAAACCAATTCCTCCAGCAAACTCAATCAAGCACGAAGCTAAGATTGGAGGAAACTCAAATCTACAAGGACATAAAAGAAAGAGATCTTCAGCAAAGCCATTGAAATAAAAATTAGATGGTATAATAACTCTTATATATCTGACAAGTTGATTCTGATAAATCGGTCAATCCTGTTATTTAGCATGTCCTAAATAAGGCATCATACTAATGAAAAATCCCATCAAAGTTCGTAAGCTATCAGAATTGAAATAAAATGATCCAAGTTTTGTCAAAGGGTCAACTAGTTTTCAACAAACGTGACTTGCTTCATGTGTGAATCATATTTATTGAGGGACATTTATTGATCTCCGTATAGGTGTCATAAGTCAAGTCAAGGCCACAAGTCAAATTCGACAGACTTCAAAAGTGACAGTGTACAAATTGGGGCTTAAAATACACTGAACGTCATCGAAAAATGGTAGAAATGACATTCGATCGATGAACTGATTTTGCCGTCGCATTTAGAATGTCAAAATTGATCGAAATATAAATATTACATAATCTAACAATCAACCGATCGAGCTATCAATGTGCCGACACGCATATCAGGGTTGGAAGCTGCGATAGTATTCTAACAACCTCCGTTCATAAAATCGATCATGTCGTTAGTTTTGAAATATCTAAAACTATCAAATGAGGCTATCCAAGCTCAATTCGAGTCAGTGCAAATGTCAAATGATCGAAAGTGATAACACGTAAATCAAGGCTGAAATGCATTGGATGTGGTCGAAAATGGTTGAAATGATCTATGATCGATGAATGGACTTCACCATCATGTTCAGAACATAGAAACTGATTAGAATATAAATATTGCATAATTTGATGATCAACTGATTAAGCGATCAAATCATCAATGCACCTGCACATATATCAAGGTCAGGAGTCACCGATGCAAATCAAATAGCTTTCATTCATGAAATTAATTATATCGTTAGCCTTGAAACATCGAAATATATCAAGTAAGACTATTCACACTCAATTTAAACAATTCTGTGCAAAAATCGAGCGATCGAAAGTGATAACGCATATTTTGAGCTGAAATTGACTAATTTGATGCCAATTTCAATCAAATGACCTCCGATCGTGAAACGGGTTGAGCCGTTGCATCCAAACATCATAATAAGCTAAGATTGATATATGATATATTAAATATATGATTTTATCAGCGTGAAATTTATATTAAAGCTGATTATACATTTAAAATGTTAATAAAAGCCCTAATTAACCTAACTTAAATCCCTAAATCACCCTATTACTATTCGATCGGCCCTAATCCACGTGTGACCAGAGCCCCAATTCCTCTTCTTTCCATCTATGCGAGTAGTAGCCATGAACAAACCCTTCTCATAGCCCCATTGCTTCCTCTTCCATTTTCGATTTTCCCACTTCCTCCTCTCTTCAAACCACAAGCAAGGTAGGCATCTCCCTCCTTCTTCTTTTTCCTCTTCCTCTTCTTCTTTATCTTCTTATTTCCCTCTCAAAAGTCAAAACTAAAAATCATTCTCCTCTCTCCCTCACTTTCCCTTTGCCGAATTCCCTCTTCCTTCTTTTCTTCTTCTTCTTCTTCTTCTTCTTCTTCTTCTTCTTCGTTCTCTTCTCCCACCAAAACTCCTCCCAAACCAAAATTTCTTTTGCCAAAATCTAAAATTCACTTTTCAGATTCTAAAATTTCTTTTGCCCTGTGAGGAACAGTCATTAGCGGGTTTTTCTCCCGGTTTTTAGCATCGCCCTTTCCATTATATTTCCAATTCCATTTTGTCGCAACTGATGAAGAGCATCATCATTAGGCGGGTTCTTCTCTCGGTTTTCAGCATCGCCATTTCCATTACCTTTCCCATTTCTTTTTGCCGCAACTGGAGAGGAACTTCATCATCAATCGGGTTCTTCTCTAGGCTTTCAGTATTTTCGTCTCCTTCTGACCTTTCCTTTTGCCGCAGCCGAAGAAGAACATCGTCATTAGGTGGGTTCTTCTCTTGGTCTCTAGCATATCTAACTCCATCTCTTTGCCAATCATTGCAATGCGCCGAAGAAATAAGTCAGAATATGTGTGATGTGGATGTATATATGCTTGTGTTTCTTTACAGGTTTGAAGGCATCATCATGCTCATTAGGGTGCGACGAGATGAAAAATTGATTGCGGTGTCATAAGACACCGCTCGCTATGCTCATTAGGGCATACCGAGTAAGCCAACATCTGTTAGATGTCACTCCACCTAGCCAAAATGCTTCCAAAATTTTATCAAATTTCTAAACTTAGAAAAAAAAGAGAAATGAATATATATATATATATATATATATATATTATCTTGTATTTGTCTTCTTTCAAGTTTAAAGGCCTCGTCACACTCATTAGGGCATGATGAGATGGAAATTGACTATGATATTGCAAGACATCACTCGCTACACTCATTAGAGAGTACCAAGAAAGCCAAAACACTCCCGATGCAGTCCCCTATGCAGGGATGAAGATTGGAGGTGCTGAAATTTCATCGATTTTTTTTGGACTTAGAAAATAAAATGAAAAAAGAGATAATCAAAGAGTTTAAATGAAATTAAATAAAAGACTTAATTTAAAATTTTGAGCATAACGAATGTGAAGTTATAAAGATATAAAATAAAAATAAGTGCACGTGTTAAATTTGAAAGGAGGATTTATATTAAGCCAAATAACTCACCATTGGGTAAGAACAAATCATCCTTATGAATACTAAACTCTATAATGATTCATTTCAAATGACTCGAAGGAGAGGAAAAGTTTTGTAGGAGGTTAGAAATGAGTTTAAATGGCTTATTAATAGGCATAAAAGAGAGTCATCACTGATCATTATGATTACTTTCTGATTCACTTTGAGATAAATAAAATATTTTGTATGAATACATAGTTTAACTATCTAAAGTATATAAGAAGCTTAAATGTGCATCCACAAATTAGGGAAGTTAATTAAGTGGTTCATCAATGAGTACTAATCATAAGTATTGATTCCTAATAAATGGTGGAGCCATATCATATATTAAGTCCATTGGAATAATCCATGACTAAACTATACAGATGCTTATAATAGCTTCAATGAGTCATTATTGAGTGCAACAAGTTCTCTAATGAATAATAGACTTTCTCACAATTCACTTCAATCAAATTGAGAGAAGTCAATTCATTAGGAGTATGCAATAAATTCAAAGGCTTATCAGTAAGCATAAGAAATAGATATGAATTCTCTAACGCCCAAATACTAAAGAAGCAAATATGAATTGCGATGTGATATTCCAAATTGCAATATAAAATCTATAACATCTTCATGTTCTTAACATCATACATCATCAACAAAATGCGTTAATTAAGGAATTCTCAAATACACCCATATGGGCGCTGACACAATGATAAATGTTTAGATTCAAGTGTCTGAGGATGATGCGCGGGTTGCTTCCTGGTTTAGTCTTAGGATTAGGTTCGGGTTAACAAAACCTAAAAACCTATTATAAGACTTTTAACTTACTAAAATATTTGAGAAGCTAATTTTGTAGTGTGACAGTAGATCTGATCTTGTGTTAGGAACTACACAGAGTCGACAAGATCTAAAGTTCTCAAGTATATTCGAGTCAATCAATTAACTATCTCGATGAGTGTTGAATGGTGATTTCAACCGGAGGGGATACTTCCATCAAAATACGATTTTAATCTCAAACCAAATTAACTTAAATCAAATATCAATCTAAAACCTATCTAAATAAAATTCAATCATTAAAAACTTAAAGCAAAACTCAGTCCATTCATTTTCTGTAACTATTTATCGGAGATGATAAATTAAGAAAATTCTAGCTCACAAAGGAGCCAATGTCAAATCAAGTGTCCAGCTATGTTCACTCTCAATCAATCTCTTGCCAGTAAAGATGTGGCCCATGTTCTCTGACTGCGTGGCTTGGTCAATAGGCTTTATAGATGATGCAGCTACGACCAGAGTCCTTTGATTAGGTGATTTGGCCACTAAGGCTTTATTATATTATGATCACGATGTAGCCCATACGCCCCCTAATGGCTTTACCCTTTGAGTTGTGAATCATAAGATATACTTGATAGGGCAAACAACCCTCTATCAGCTAAGGTAAACTTAAGATTGACTCCTTAGAAAAATATCACCTCAAGTCTACAAGGATTTCTTAGATGATGTAATCATGTGTTGCTGATAAGGATTCTTTGGTCAAGTTGGGTCGACTACCTCCTCTGACTAAGTATACTAGACCACAATAGCTCGGGATGGTGGAACCATGAAATCTAGATTGGGCACGTCATCATACCCCCAACCATCTGGTTTAAGCTGATATGATGAATTTCATAATCTAAATTCTGAAACTCCACATGCTGCTATTATGCACTACGCATTAAGCGATCTAACGACTAGCCTTAATCGAAAGTTCTCTCTCACTTATTAGGAGGGGTAATTAACTATAAGGGCTTGCGCCTACAGGAAACCTGGAACCATATCTAAAGTCATCGCAAAATGAGGGTGAAATCTCTAGGTAGTGTCTTATCTACTATTCCATCCGCCTTCTGAAAATTACATCGATACTTAAATCATACTCTCTTCATTCAAATTGTCGAGAGGTCAGTGGCAAATTTTCGGAGCCCACAATGGTACAACCATCAATCTAATCTAATACAAATAAATGTGAAAAAAAAATGTGATGAGATTTACACCTTGAAACTTCACCAAGGGTTAAGGAAACTCATTATATAACTTTATATTCTTTCCTAAAATGGACAACTACATAGATCCTCCCAAACTTGTTTAAAATCATGACATTATAATCTTTATGCAAATGCAAGAAATGGTTAATGATATTATTAAAAATGAGACTTATATCTTACCACTAAAATAAAGATTAGAGGACCAAGAAGGGCATAATATGAGATTAAAACAAATTTAATTATTTGGTTCTTAATATGAGACACAAAATGAATCTACTATACGTAACCCATTGGATTGTGTGCATATGAATCAATATGTGGTTTTTGTTAATCTCAAAAAGCACACCTTCAATAGATAAGACAATCATGATTGCACATTTATACTCCCTCATCAAGGTTGATATTACTTATTTTAACCACAAGAGAAGGATCAATAAACTAACACATAGTTGATGGTTTTGAACCCGATTTTGCAAATCAAACTAAAGTTGGAGATAGGAACATCACACTTAAGTAAGCACATAATAGTTATTTAAATAAACTTAAGCCAACTATCTTAGGGGAAGTAAGGAATTGAAGCAACAATGAATTTTTAAAATTAAGTTCTTTCATTCCAACCAAAAGCCTTAATCATGGTTAATTGTTATACTATTAAAAAATGTCTAGAATATAAGAGAAATTAAAAAAAAAATTCCATCCATTAGGAGATAGGTTAACACTAAGGGGTGGCTTAGAGGGGAAGAGGGATTACTCTAAAGGCATGGGTCCTAATTTTATTTTTATTTTTTATAGAGGCTTCTCATGAACTTAAGTCTCCCAAAAATAATTTTAGAAAAGCAAACTATTACCAATAGACCATGATATGTGAGGCCTCACTGCACGAAGTGTTTGAATAGTTCTTTCCAATGTGGGTAAAGGGAAAATGAATAAACTTTGTTCTTTAAATAAAAATTATATTTGTGATTATATTAGGTGAGGTGATGTATTAGATTTTGCCTATGTTAAAAAAATAGAGGTTGACCTAAAAAGATATAGTTAGGAAATATAAAAATAGCCTTAATTTATTAGGATTAAAGGAGAATATTGCACTTAATAGGGCACATTAGAAAAAAAAAAGATTCATGTATATAATGGTATAAAGGCTTATTATTATATGATTATGTTAAAATCGATTCTGTTTAAAAGCCTCCATATCATTTTACATTGCTAAGCTTTGCTAATAGAGGAAATGGGGGGAAGCTTTAAATCCCCAAAAAAAGTTTAAGAGTAAAAGTAGAATCCTTTGAGACTAAGTGAATTTTCTTAACTTCATCATTATAATGTTATAAACATTTAGCATAAAATTGGTTAGTATTTTAATAATACTCACCAAATCACATAAAAATAACATTAAAACTTCAAACAGTAATATTATTGCTGAATTAATGCAAATTATTTTATCGATTTATAATGTTAATTATTATAATAAAAAATAAATTTGATTCTCAATGAATTATTATCAAACTTATCATACATTATCATGAACTCATCCGTATATTATATTTTATTTTATTGAGAATAATACCAAAAAAAACCATGACAGCATCATGCAGATCCTATGCAACCCCACCTCATACGGGCGAAGCGCGGCTCCCTCCCCGTCAAATACGTGGGGGCCACTCCCACCAATGCCTGCATCACGTGACATGTCCAATTTGAACGGCTGAGATTGCACCCACCTGCACGCCACTAATATGAAAACGAACGGCTTAGTGTTCTCCACATGGCCGCATCGATTAATATTGGGGACTAGATCCAACGGTCTCCGATATCATCTCCCCTCGCAAATGTCGCCACGACTCTCTCTCTCTCTCTGCCCAAAAACCTCATCCATGGAGTTAAAACAGTTATCGGAACTCTTTATTAGTAAAATCCATCTGATTGAAAGCCTTGAGGAAGTTCTGTTTTTCTATCTTCTTCTGTAAAGAGAAGACCCAATTTTACCCCAATCTTGTTGACTCCAAAAGTTTTTATTCTTCTTCTTCCTTCGTATATTCCGAAACTGGATCACCAGTTTAGCTAAAACTTTCGGAAATAGACACACTTGTTCTTCCCCGATCTGCGTTCGATTCAGAAGATTAAGAAAAATCGGTTCTTTTGGTACAGATTTGGGAAGCACAATACAGGAACCCTTTCAAAACTCGAACTTTTGATTTAAAAGGCCTGACCTTGCTCGAAAATGGCGGATTCTGATAACGAATCTGGTCATAACAACAGCGGTGGAGCTAGCAACAACGATTTCTCATCTCCAAGGGAACAAGACCGCTTGCTCCCAATCGCAAACGTCAGCCGGATCATGAAGAAAGCCCTTCCCGCAAACGCCAAGATCTCGAAAGAGGCCAAGGAGACAGTACAGGAATGCGTCTCTGAGTTCATCAGCTTCATCACCGGGGAGGCTTCCGACAAGTGCCAGCGTGAGAAGCGCAAGACCATCAATGGCGACGACCTTCTCTGGGCCATGACCACCCTCGGCTTCGAAGAATACGCTGAACCCCTCAAGGTTTATCTGCAGAAGTTTAGAGAGCTGGAAGGCGATAAGGGCGTTCCCTCGCAGCAAAAGGAGGAGTTCGCCGGCGGTGGCATGATGATGATGGGGCAACATATCTATGGTTCATACCATCTCCAACATCATAATATGGTTGGGAAAGGAGGCATGGCCAGCGGTGCTGGGAATTCTTCTTCTTCTTCTGCAGCAGGAATTGGAAGGCAAGGGAGGGTATGATGTAAGTTAATTATAGTTTCCCAATTTGAAGTTTTATAGTCTTGTTTTTTGTTTACTTGTTTCTCAGTCTGTGACAGTATCTGCTTTGATGACGATGAACTGAAAGATGCATGTATGTCGGTACAGTGGATTGGAGGAGGAAGAAGACGAGTGTAGGATTGTTTATAAACTTAATAAAACTGTTTGCTGAATCCGAATTTCCTATTGGGAGTGATTAGTGTTAATTAATCACGTATTATCTTTATCATTTTGATCAATCGATATCCTGTTCAGTATCTGTACAGAATTCTTCGCTTGATTTGTTTTATCGTGTAGTTTGTTAATTCTATGAATAAAATTCAACTTTATGTATCTATTCATTTTAAAAATAAAATTTTAATTAAATGAGCTATTAAAATAATAAGTATCTAAATAAATGATTTTGCTCATATATAAGCTGACATAAAAAAAAGATTATCTGATATTTACATATAAAATAAATTTATAATTTAGTATTAAAATTTGCATATTATTAAACCTTAGTTAAACTTTTTAATAAATTACTTCAAAATTTTAAATGATATTATTTAAGATCACGAATAATTTGTTGAAGACCAAATTATTTAAAAGTATTCATTTATTGATTGATTATATATTTATAAAAATATTTAAAATATTGATTTAAAAAATTATCAACATATAATTTTAATTTTTAATTTTAAATGATCAAATTCTCAAATCATTGTTGGAGCACTTGGCTTCTTTTTAAGGAATATGGCTTGCAGAAGTGGGAAATGATCAGTTTTATTATTATTATTATTATTATTATTATTATTATTAGGGATTAATTATTGCAGAAATTTGTTGTTATTCTCTCTAATTTATTGCCAAGTGGAAGTTTAAGATGGTGGACAGCGCACTTGCCACACGAGTTTTTGTTTGAAATGACTATCTTACCCTTTGTTGCATTTCAATTGAAAAGTATATAATGTAGAAAATTTTCATTCCTATGTATAATTTATTTTAGTGTGGGCGGTGCTGATCACACTTATGAGGGTAAGTTTGCATCTTTTATTTTTTTGAGTTCATCTGATTAATTTTTTAATTAACTTTTAATTTAATCATATGATTCTTTTAATTTTTAGATTAAATTTAAATTGATCTAGTAATTTGAAATTGATTTAAATTTGATTCGATTTTGACTTATAATAGACTCAAATTTGAATAAAAATATATGTATATATGGGTGGTCACTCTTAGTTGATAGAAGACGAGTTGAATTCGAGTTAAAATTTTCGACTCATTTAATTATCTGATTGGGTTAGTTCATATCTAATTGAGTTAGTAAAATTCGGGTGGCTCATACACGAACTCAAGTCGTTGATCAGAATTGACACTGCTGCCATGGGCATGGATTTATATCCTCCCTAATTATCATATTAATTGGATTATAAAGTTTGTAAAATCATAGCCATTCAAATTATATTCGATGATTGGGATTATTATTTTTTTTAAAATCAACATAATTTTGGAAAAATAGAATCAATTCTAGCCATCTAAAATGGATTGGATGGCTGAGATTTCTTTAACTTTACTTTTCAATTAACATGATAATTGGAGATGATTAATTCAAATCCTTGTAGGGACTGTGTTTGATCAAATAAATTGTGAAAAAAAAAAGAATTTCTTCAATTCATTTGCATCACATTAGAAAGCATAAAATATTTCTATTTTTTAATTAAGTATTTACATCACAAATATATAAGAATTAACACAAAAAAAAAATTTATATATGGATATGTTTAGAAAACAAATTAAGCATATTACTCTTTTGCAAATCACATCATCTTTTAAGAATAAACCAAAAGAGCCCAATCCTTGTTGCCCAATTAAATAATTGTATTACTTGCCATATTGTATAAGGATATGGACATAATATTCATCTAATATTGACAATATAAGATAGATATTTAATAGACATAAAGTTATAATATTAAATATTTAAAGTTAAAAAAAATATGAGAAATACATAAATTAAGTATAATTATTTTTATTCGCTCATAAAAATAATAAGTATATTTAAATTTATTTACTTTTTTTTAACTTCAATTAAAAAAAATAGTCATATGATATTATAGAAAATTACTTTTCCTTATCTTCTATATTGTAAAAATTATGCATATTATTAGATGGTAAAGTTTGACAAAAATATTGAGTAAATAATTGATATATAGATTAAAATTTTAATTTAATTTTTTGAAATATTTGATGATGAAATATTGGGTAAATAGTTATATGGATTGATTAAAAATCTAAATTACTTATTTATTTATTATTAAAATAAATTTAAATAAAATTTGATGAACATTTATGAATTAATTTAATTTTTCATGGGATCTCTAAAGTGGAGCATATGATATGGGCCAAGGATAGCTTTGAAAGTTCCTTTAACTTTTTTTTTTTTAATGAATTGTGATAAGATAAAAATAAATTTATTTTTTTAAAATTTGGGCAAGATATAGAAAATGTATTAGAGATATCAACTAAGTCAAAAATTAGAACATAATTTTATAGTGTCTAAGATGAAGCTTAGAAAAGACTATAATTTATTAGATGTATTATCTATATGCCATATGTCATGCACCTATCATATAACATTAATTTTAAAACATGAAAATCAATTTTGAGTTTAGAATTGATCAATAAAAGGTATTTAAAAGTTTACTATTTATTAAATTTAATGAGAGATAGCATTCCAAAACTTTATGATCTAATAGGGATCAATTTAATTTTATATTTTATGTTTTTATTTCATGTCATTTTAAAAAATATATTTATTTCATGTGTTTTTTAAATAAATTTTATTTTTAAAAAACAAACTACATTGTTTTTTAAAATACATTAAAATATTGGATGTTTAGAATATTTTAAAAAATAATTATAAATATTAAACATATTTTATTTTGAATTAAATTACAAACAAAACAAAATAAAATAAAAACAACATTAAACAAAATATAAAAGTGATCCTAAAAGGTCCCTTAAAATTTGCATATTTTACTTAAACTTCAAATTCTATATCAATTAGCATCTTATTAAAGGTAGAGTTAGTCGATCTTTACTAGATTGTCAATTCTCTCACTTGAGATTGGTGTAAGGTGAGTGAGGAAGAGAGGAGAAAGATCTTAGATCAAGTTAACATTTGGGTGTGCCGATGAGCAAGAAGATGGATAAGAAATAAAGACCAACAAATGTGAGTTTCGATGCTTGAGGATTGGGATAGCTTCTCGTGTGCTAAGAAGCAGGAAGATGAGGCAGAGAGTGGACATTGATTGATGTAGCAGCAATGCTGCAAGGTTATAAGTGGCAGGAGTGATCAATGATTATGGAATGATTGGGTTATGAATTTTGGATCTATGAGTGTAAAATTTAAAATTTAATTGTGAAATATATCAAATCTAAAGATTTTTTGTGTTATGTATGTAAATGCCCTCTTAAATTGAATTATGAATATATTTGATTCTCCATGATTTGTTTATGATCAAAACCCTAAATTCCTCTCAATATGCTATACTCAATTTGGGCCCATGAAAAGTGCATCTTCTTCATGATTTCACAATTGAAATGAGCTAACACAATTTTCACTCCCACTATTGGTAATTTTGACTTTGATAATAATGGAGGTACAAGATTTTAAAAGCTCTTTAAGTGAAATGCATAATAAACAAATACTTAGTATCACTAATCCATTTCAATTTCCTCACCCTTTAAGCACTCACAATTAACTAACTTCCATAATACCGTTTTTAATAGAGAAATGAAGAGGAGGCTAATGAGAGAGTAATTCTTAATCAAATAGTAAGCTTTCACCTAAATCTCGATTTTGTACATTGATCAAAATTAAAGATAAATTTTCAATTTGAGATTTAAAACTAAAAATTGACTATGAAATCATCAATATAGACATATAATTGTATTTGGGTCATTCACTATAAGATAGATAGAGGGGTAAATAACCATATATGAACAATTTAATCTTTTTTATAAAAGCATGCTTAGGGGTGCAACCGAGTCGAGCTTACTCGCAAGCCGGCTCGAGCTCGACTGATCTTGCGTTCTTGTTCAAATCGAGTCGAGCTCGAGCTCGGCTGAAAGGAACGATCAAGTCATTTAACGAGCTCGAGCTCGAGTAAAAGAGGCTCGGATCGCTTTACCTCGAGCTCGGCCGTTGAGATATTACGCGCGTTCGCGTCGCAATCCGTCGACTGAGTTATATCATTTGGTCTGACTCTCGCCCCAATTCCGCAAGCCTCTCTCGTCTCGCCTCTCGTCTCTCGGCTCTCGCCTCTCTTCAATTGCCTTCGCTCTCGAAGTCTCGACTCTCTCCTTTCTCTATGGCTGCTTCTCTCTCACTCGACATCTCGAAGTCTCAACCCTACTCACATCCGAAGTTCCTACTTCCCTCATCTTCCGGCCCCGATCCGCGTTAGAGTGTTGGATGTGCAGTGCGTGAGTCGATAGCAAGATCGACTTGATCTTGGTGGTCGTTAATTTTCTTTATGCTCACATCCGTATTTTGATGATGATTCGGATTAGGTGTGTGATATCTATCTTCGGTTTTGATGTTCTTTTGGATTAGGTGTCTAATGAGTAATGGCTATGTTCGGTTGTGATGATTATTTGGATTTGATGATGTTGTAACTGTTGTTCAATAATGGAAATCAATTTTATTGCGGTTCAATAACTTCGGTTTAGTGTGCTTATCCTCTCACGCATTCAACATCGTATCTTACGCGTTTGGCTTATCGTGTAGTGTACCGCGTATGTGTGATCTTTCGATTAGGTGTGTAATGAGTATGCTCGATTTTGATTATGATTCAGATTTGATGATGTTGTAACAGCAGAATTAATTTTATGTTGGGTTGGTAACTTTGGTTGGTGTGTATGTTATCACATACTCTTGAGTCTTGAATCTTGATAATATAAAGAAAATTGTAAACCTAGACTAAAAAAGGTTTCCTTACTTTTGGAATTCTAAAGCTGTCATTCTATTATTCTCGCTGCTCACTGGCATTCTATTTCTAAAGGAATTCTTTATGCTGGAATTCTTCACGTTGGAATACTAAAGCTATGTAGCATGAGAATGGATTAGATTTTTTGCCACTTTGGTTCGGGTTCGTGGATGCTACTTTTCTTATCTTGGGTGGTTTTGCCTTGATGGCTTGCTGTGCTATTTTTTATTTTTGGATTACCACTAGCTTTGTTCTGCAGGCACCGATGATAGTTTGGCGGTGAGTGCTTCCTCTAAACTCTTTTGAACAACTCCCATGATATATTTTAGCCGCATGGCTCATCAACACCGATCTGAATTGGCAAGATTGAGAATGGAATCAGATGACCACTTCAAACTTGTTGTGTGGAATGGAAGATTCATAGCCATGGCACGATCACCACAATCACCATTGATGAATGCTCTTGATAAGCATTTCACCATGGTTTTCTATATATGGTAATGTTATGAAAAGTTTTAATTTTTTTTATTTTACTGTGAGACAAAATCATATATGTGTTTATTATTTGATATATTTTAATGTTTCAAACATGAAAAAAAGTGTCTCTCTTTCTTAAGACTTATGTGGCTCTTAATATTGACAAATATGATGAAGTTAGCTTGAAAGTATACCGTTTGAGCTCTCATTTTCTGCATATGGTTCTTATGATTGGTACTTGGGTAGATATTTTATGTACAGTAAACTGTAGTGATATAGAAAGTGACAGAATATAATGGATAGAAATACAGAGAATATTATGGGAAGAAGGATGAGAACAAAGAAATGAGCTATGGGAAGACAAACAGTAGTAAGAGTTGAGGAACTATCAAAGTTTTAGGTGTAATATATATATTTCTCAACATTTCAGTGTCCAGTTCCTGCATAAGAGTGCCATGTGATGAAGCTATTGTCAGCTACTTTTTCACAAAATAGTGGGATATAGCTATCTCACAATAGTAGAAAAAATATAATGCTGGGAGTGGGAGGTATCCTCTTTATTACAGTTATTTTTTTTTTATCAATTTTGTAAGTTAACTCAATTTTTCTTAGTTCAAAAACTTCATATATGAATATTGAGTAAATTCATAATATCCAATATAGATTGAAGATGAATAAAAATTTAAATTTATTCTGCTGAATATTTATATTATATATTATAATCCAAATATAAAAATTAGGAATAATATATCGTTCTAAGTCTCAATTTTGTAAGTTAACTCAATTTTTTATCAATTTTGTAAGTGCTTCATAAGTTTCTATTTATGGGATTGAAAGGTATTGCATCATGATTAGTGGATATTGGTCAAAGTTTTTAAAGATGCTTAATAGATCAGAAAATCTATTTGTTGACTATCATCTGTTCTTTCAATGTCTCCATGTATTTGATTTGTACATTTCGCTTTTCTTTCTTATATTATTTTCAAATGTGCTTAATCGATTAGTAACTCAATTTGTTGACTATCATCCTTTATGTTCTTTCAATCATGTCTCTAGTCAGACTTGACTTTCGGTGTTATTTCCTCTTGCTATGTGTTTCCTATCTTAGATGTTGGTGTGTTTTTTTTTTCTTTGATGGTGGAAGATTTGAACACTTGTGTTTCTCTTGTTTGGTTGGCAAGTCGGGTTGGTTAGATGGTATGTGTTGGCGTGTTTCCGCTATATTACGACTTCTCTTATTTCCTCCTACTATCCTTGATGGTTAGCTGATTATTTGCCATATTGGACTTGGTTGTTTTGGTTGCTTTGTGGTTGGCTAATGGTTATTGTATTTGCTGTTTAGAGGATTTTGCAGCCTTGCTGGATGATGGATTTTGGATGACAAGGTATCGCTGATGGCCTTGATGTTTCCCTCTCTATCTTCTTTTAGCCGGTAGCACTATATGTAATTGTAATCCTTCTTCTGAAGTTTGGATGCTTACATATAGTGTTGCTCTTTAAGATGATTATAATTTGTAACTCAGCCTGAGCCTTAACTTTGCTCCTTTTATTTTCTCTTATTCTTTATGCTTACTTAATTATACTCTTCCTTTCATTAGTATGTTTCCTTTTATTCTACTTATTTATGAGACTATGATTATTTTCTCTTTATAATCTTGCAGAATTTTGATTAGGTTGGATACTCAAGACTTCAAGTTGGAGCCTTGGATTACTTCAACTTGAGTGATATTTTTTCTGTTGAAGACTCTAAAATGCTGCGGCATCTGCATTTCTCAAAGGGATCAAGTGAAGATGTTGATTTCAATTTAATTTTATCTTTTCCTTTTTATAAATATATGGGGGATTGAGTGTTTAATTTTGTAACTTGTACGTAGCTCTTTTGTTTGAGCATTTAATTTTTTCTTTCAATATTTTGTAATTTTTTTATTGTACTTTCTTTGAGTTGGAATTGCATATATTTATAATAAAAAAATCCAAAAGACTAAAATTTATTTAATAAATTTTTTGTAATTTATTTTAATTGCTCTTCAAATTTTTTTGGTGCTCTTTTTTAGTATAATTGACTTCAAATCGAGCCTATAAACGAGCCAAGCTCGAGCTTCTAATCAAACCCGGTAAAATGAGTCGAGCTCGAGCTTATTTTATTATACACGAGCCGAGTTCGAGCTTGGCACATAAGCTCGAGTTGAGCTCGAGCTCGAGCTTACAAGCAGTCAAGATGTCAAGCTCGACATGGCTCGAGCTCGACTCGACTCGTCTGCACCCCTAAGCATGCTCACAAGTTGATATTCAAAAAGAACAATCCAATTAAACTTATGACTCATTTTAGCAGATTAAATTGAATGGACACTAAGTACGCCCAAAATTAAAATTTCATTATATAATACTAACTTAGGGATGTATAATGACTCATCTTGGTCAGGCTTATGAGTTACTTTGTCTAAACCTTTTCTTACTACTGTATCAGAGCAAGTTGAGGTATATTCTAAACTTGTGGATGTTTGTATCTACATAACTAGAATACGGGTATTCATTAATGACTCATATAAGGATTACACAAGAGCTCAAGCGACAATTTATAGGTCAACAACCCTCCCTTAGGTTTTAGTGACCCAAACCTAATACAAAGTCCAATTGGGGAAGTGAATTTACAAATCATAGAGAGACAATATAATTACTTTGTTGATATATTTTTGATGACCTAGATTGAATACTAGAATTCAACCAAAAAAAAAAAAAATAAAAAAATTATCGATCGTCGAAGATCTTATAATAACTTCATTTAATTTAAATAAAAGTACAAATAAACAAATTTTAAAGACTCAGATTCAATCATATGACCCAATTTAAAAGATGAAATTATAAATCCTAAAAGGACATTATAATAACTTCATTTAGTTTGGTGGAGAGTCAAAAAAGATGAATTTTGGTGATCTAAACCCAATCCTAAAATCCAACCTAATGAATCTATCTAAGATTATACATTCCTAAACATTTTATAACAATCTATCTAACACAATTTTACTTCTAAACTTTAGGAATTAAGAAGATAAAATAAAAATAAGATAATAAACATTAAAAAATAATGATACCAAAAGAGATTCATGTTAAAAACATTAAAATAAGAATATATATAATCATTCATCACTATGGACTAAATTCTTGATCTCACATCCTTCATATAATATTAGCCATCTATTTTGTACATATAAAGCTTCCCAGAACTTAATTAATCTACTTTTGGTAGATGCTTAGTGTTAAGTTCACTAAGGAAATCAAAACTCAACTCATATGTGTGAGGGGTGTTTTGAAATTACTTAAGTTAACCCCTTAGCTTAATTAATCATTAATCATAAGCCAAATTGCATTAGAACCTTTTTCTTCCTAGGTGAATTTCAAATTTAAATTCCTTATATTTTATGTCATCTCATTGGCTCATAATTATTTGACTAACTATGCTAAGGTGGTTTTGGTAAGGGGTAATTAACATGCTTAATTCATATCTTAACCTAATCAAAATATAAAATGAAACTAATCATCTAAAATTGAATTGAACAAAATATCAAACATATATAGAATGGGTTAGAATAGCAAACTCAATTCACATTTTCAAAATTAAATCAATTCAAAATCAAATAAAATTATATTAAATAAACTTTGATTTACTTTAAGCTTTCTTATTTCATAAGATTGTCTTTAGGATTTAATTAAAGTGAATGTGTTTACATGCTTTCATTGCTTTAGTTCTTCCCCAACATGCTAAATATGTGTGCCATATGATTTCATACATTCATGCTTTTCAAAAATTAAATTTAAAAATTGAAAATATTTCTTTTATGTCAAATTGCATGTGTTAACTAAAGTAAGAATATGAGTAGCTATTATCACTATTAAATCCAAATTATTTTTAAAATATATGAATCAATTATCAAAACTAAAAGTGTGTTACTTGTATCTTATTTATAAGTTTGCATGTCAATAAAAATATAAGGTTGTACTTAGTGTAGGTTTTCTTTTTCTTCTCTTTTAGTATAATTTTGAATAGGGTTTGACAAAGTGTATGGTTCATTTGAAAAGAACCTAACACTTGCCTAATTTCATATACTATTCATTCTTATACTATCACTTAAGAAGGATACTTATACTTACACATATAAATTGCATAAACAAAAATACATAAACTAACACAAAATTTTGCATTCTTTATTTTCCATTCATTTCTTTTATATACATGCTTGTATTTAAGGAAAGTGGTATATTAATCTGGACAACCCCAAAGTTACGAGGCTTTATGTAGCCCTTACACTATTTAACAATGTAATCACTTATGCTTTTCATACATTCATGTGTGCATGTGAAAATTGGATAAGAAACCCCTTTTGCTACTTAATAGGAATCATGCATCATAAACATTCAAATTTTCATAAATGAATTGCTTAGCATGTTTCATGATGTGTGATAAATAGCCCCATTTGTATGTATAAATATTCTTAGGACTCATTCATATTCATGTCATACAAGAGTTGATCTCAGTTTCAAACTTTTGACCAATGCATGTCCTTCATGTTCTCATCTCCTACCCTCTGCTACCCTACTATGTCAGTACAAAGTCTTTCTCACTTGAAACTGGCCCAAACACTGAAAGAGAATGGAATCCTTCTTTCTTTTTATTTCCATACTTCTTCAAATCAATAGATTGATTGAATATATTTGTTCTTTCTTAATAAGTTAGCTGATCGGAAAAGCTCCGCTTAGAAGTGCTTTACTCTAGAATAGACAAGCCAGTCGCCTATAGCCTAAGACCTCTCTTACTTTTGAAACAACGATCAGAAGATTCATCAATAGAAGAGATAACACTGGCCTATGATTGAGTTCAGTGGATAAAGAAAAAAAGATGAATGGGTGACTTTTTTACTTTCTTAGGCAGAGCCATAGCATGTTTCAATGAGCCGCACTAGTAGCCCGCATCTATTTTTCATGATCAGTATTGAAATAAGGGTTCTCTTTTCTAAAGAACTACTAAGAGTTTGAGGGACCGAAGGTAGTTCAATTCCTCTTCCTTTAGTACAATCAATTTTGGTACCGCTAGCCTTAGCTATCCAGAAGTTAGAATCCATCACCTCGTACTATATTTGAGTGTGTGCTTAAGACACTATCTTCCATTGAGATCTGATCGATTCAGAATCGGTGGTCTCTGAGAATGATGTATAGAGTCAATACAGAAAGCTATGCAATCATATGAACATGTCATATTGTTGATCGACCATTTTAGATGAAATTGTGTAGGGGTGATGTACAAACTAGGTTGGGCCCGCATATAGTGTACTGGTTATTATTCTTAAAATTGATTTTTTATTACAAAAAGGACCCAACTTTTCTATCTCATCTAGCATGATAAGAGAGGGGATTTTTTAAACATATTTTGCCTAGTGAGTATATGTTCTGCGGTTCAGAACTCTGCCTGGGGAGTATGTTCGCAAGACCAAAAACCTATGGCCAAACCACAAACATGCAGATGATCGCTTACAAAAATCAGTATAATGGTCGTCATGGTCCATAGAAGAGTGTCCTTCTAGAGGAGCATCTGGATTATAATCTTAGAGTTCCCCTCGATGTGCACCTGCTTCAATTATCATAAATAATAGATTCTAATCCTGAATCTGAGGGCCAAAACCTCTGCTCGGTTGTTGGTAAATTGGGTGATTGGGATCGAATAGCAAGCAGTACCCGACCATCATGGTCTCTGAAAAGAAGACCTCTAGACCTTACAGGTCCTAGATTTGGAGAGGTAGAGCCATCAAAATTGAGCTTGACTCTCCCCTGGTCTGGGGGAGCCTATCGAGCATTGGTTTGAGTTGAAGGAGTGGAAAGAGAGAAAGACACTCCCCACTTACACATAAAATAAAGTTCTTCTTCAGTAATGGAAGCAAGCAACTCTTGGGGATAAGTTGAACACTCTATTATTTTGCTTTTTCTAGATATGTCAGATGGTAAGGAGGAAAGCTGAGATTCGTATGCTCTTGAGGCATAAGTTTGGAATGCTTCTTTTCACCCAAGAGAAAAATGACTTGTGAATGGACTCAGAATGAGGCCAATTCACAAAGAAAAGAATAAAAACCAAGGAAAGGCAGTGGGTTCAATCCTAGTTTAGGCAATGTAGAAGGACATGGCTTGTCATTTCAGTGGAGATTTGTCAAAATGGATGATCTTAAAGAGCATTCATATCTCTCAAGTTTAGATTTTCTACTATAGAAAGACTTTCTAGGATGGGAATAGACGAGTGTGCCTTATTGGGTAAGAAGTCAGATTTGAGGAGAAAAAGGAATGTTTCTAACAATGCTGATCGAACGGAGAAAATGACTTGTAGTGGAAAATCTCCAAGCAAACCTATCCTTATGATTGAAAGGAAAGAAGGTAAGATCTATAGCTTTTATGTAGTCAACAATGTCCCTGTCCCAAATGTTTTTTATGAAACTCAAGTACTAGTGAGAATGAGATATGCTACTATGGAAAAGAGAAAATCTCAGGGTAGCTGAACTTTTCAGGGTTTTCATGGAGTACTCAATAAATAGAGACTAAATCATGGACTGATCGACTTACCATTCACAATAGAGCAAGGGACTCCAACAGTGATAATTGGGAATAGCTTTGAAATGATTTTTCCATGCATATGAGGCTGTGGAAGTCATGCATCCAACTAAAAATGACAAAGTATTCTTGCTTTGTATGGATGCCATGCCTTTAGGTGTGCGGATAACTCATCATGGAATAGCTGGTATGAGTCTTTTTTTTTCCGTAGGGATTGACTAGAGTGATGATGGAGCTAGTGTATTATTGATAGGCCACTTGGGATATTGTGGCTGACAGTTTTTCACACTTGTCCTTTCACATGATTGATTGCCTTGTTAAGCCGAGAGGCACTAGTTGAATCCCTTACCTGGGTCTGGTTTTGATTGACTTGCTCGCCTGACATGTTTACTCAATCACAATGGTGTTGCCTATGTCGGATAGAGCAAAGAAGGATTAGGGTTGAATAAGAGATCTTCCATAACCAAACAAGAGAGTACCCCCTATCACTGAGAAGGGTAGGCCCTAGTGAAGAATTCTCATGCTTTCTTTCTTTGTATTGAATTTTGCCAAAAATTGCTATTCTTAATGAAAGAAATGTAGTCAAATACCTTTTTCTAATCTACTCATTTTCTTTTATCCACTTCCACTTCTATATTCTATTGTATATATATATATATATATATATATATATATGTATATATATATATATATATATATATATATATATATATATATATATATATATATATATATATATATATATATATATATATATATATATATATATATGTCTCCTCTCACTTTGCTCAATCCTGTAAACACCTCTCCTTTCATTCGAGTCTCACAGAAGTGATCCTCTCCTAAAGGTTGAGCTATCACCTCAATAAGTTACTAACTCTCTAAGTTCACTTAGGCGAGAAGCTTCTTCTTCTTCTTCTCTCTCGACTTGCATGCTCATGAGGCTCAAAACTAGAGTGGGGTTCAAAAGCTCACTAGCTCCATATTCATACCACGCTTCAAAGGCAGATTGTTATTTTCTTTGTAGAATCGCTCACTCAAAATCCAAAAAGAGGAAGAGTTGTTCCCTCTTTACGCTAGTCTTTTCTTTCATAACTGAACTCATCAAACAACAGTCTGAGCAATAATGTCAATCCTGTCTTTTGATTTCACTGATCATCTAAACTAAACCAGTCATGAAAGCTCTTTTTTTCCTTAAGAGAGGGGGCACTGATCTTCATTAAAGATCAATAGTTGACACTCACTTTAGAAAGCATCAGATGAGATAGATTTTAGCCTACATTAGACTAGCAGACATAAACGAGAAGATGATGAAAACTCTCATCTTCCTTCGCTAGGATAGATCGACATCTCGCCATGACAGGCATGTGGCATAGGGCATGTAAGACTAAAAGGTTACTAAACCCCTTTTCATTAGATTTTCATCAATATGTCCAAGTGAAAGCAATAGTGGCTCAACCTACAGAGGGGCACTACTTTCCGGATCAACATGCCATTTCATAAGAATACCATTCCTAGTCTTTCATCGATTGGAATGGAATTGAGTCCTTTCAAGCTAAGCTCCAATTTGGAGGGAAAGTACATTGAGGATGAAAGTCTAAAATTCTTCATACCAGTTGAAAATTGAGGAAGAGGAAAGACCTGAACTAGGTAGCATAAAATTGACTTAGACTCTTATATAGGCCATTTACTAATCATAGATAATAAGGAGGGCAACCTATAGAGCAAAATCTACTTCAATTTCATTTCTAGATTCACGATAAGCAACTCCTTATGTTGCTTTCAAGAGATAAATCCCTTCCCTTTCCATTTTTAGGTACATATGACTCACTTTGGACATAGATCCTCCGCCTCTTCTGGAAACCCTCACAAAAAGCCCTCAAGCAAAACACCGCCTCAATTTCCCCAACCTAAAAGGCAGCACCAACCCTCATCCAGCCCTCAACCCTCTCTCCGTCACCCCAATAGAACACTCGATTGAAGTTATCAGCTGGATCCACGACCTTATCGATCGCATGGACAAATCCTCATCATCTTCCTAGAACTCTGTGATGATGGTTGCTCTCACCGCGTCTGTTCTGACGTGGGATACAAGGATTTTAGCCTTGATGGTGTCTCCCTCTTGGAGAACGAGGATCTCGAGGGTTTCTATAAGAGGTTCATGGAATCGAGGGTACGGGGGGTATGCTCTGGTGCCAAGTGCACCATTATGATGTATGAACCAATGGGAGTTGGGAAAAGCCACACCATGTTTGGGTGCACAAGGGAGTCGGGGATCGTATATCGGGCTCTTAAGGATATTCTTGGGGAAGGGGATAGGGATGGTGGCATGGATGTTGTGGGGTTTGGAATTACATTGTTTGTCCAAGTTGTAGTTTTGGAGATATATAATGAAGAGATTTATGATCTTCTTCTGGAATGGATATGAGCTTATGGGATTGCGCTCAAGGATAGCACTCCCAAGGTGAGTTTTATTCTTGATTTCTTACTGGAAGTCGGTTGATATTTATTTGTGTTTCTTTGAACTTTTGTTTCTAAGTAATTCCTTCATTGAATTTATTTATTTATTGTGTATGTATTCTTTAGTTATGACTATAGGCTCATGGTAGTTAATGCTTTGATGATGTTGAAGTGTGACTTTTCTATTTATATCTGGAAGATTTTGATTTTTGGTCTCCTTTGGTTGCTTTTAAGTTAACAAATATGCTTTTGAAAATAATTAAATTTTCAAAATCAATTGTTTAGTTAGAAATTAACATCAAAACTATGGTTCACAAAATCTCCTCAAATTACTTATTTCATTCTCTAAAATGAGTGCAAAATGAAATTATTTTATAAAATATGTTTTCAATCTACATAGCCACAATAGCCCTTCCAACAACACTTATTTTCTATACGGTAGAGGATTCGTAAAAATTTGCATTTTCATTTAGTGTCTTTTGTTTTGTTTTTTTAAAATTTGGTTGAGAATTGTCGTGTGTTTAATGACACCTTCTAGCGAAACTAGTAATCCAAGTTGCAATTTAGTTTATTTTAGTCACCAAAAGTTCTTGTGCTAAATCAACTATCATCATATTTTGCTCAAGTTTTGTTCCAAAGCCGCATTTTGAGATTCTGCACATTTTTTCCAACTAATGTACTATGGGTTCAAGCGATCCTCAAGTGTTTCTATCCATAATCTATTAGAATTCTCTTTGATGATCAGAAATTGCTATTTTTGTCATTATGACAATATAAGAAAAGGGCAGATTTTTTTTTGTTTTCATAAGACAAAAGCATATATTTTCAATATATAGAGCTTTCATCATTTCCTTGCAAAAAATTTTTTTTTACCAACGAGTAAAATTTTCTCCAAGAACACATACATGAGCTTCTTTAGGATGTTTTGCTTTGGTACATTGCATTTGTGATATAACTTGAAAACTCAAGTGTAGATATTGTCTCCTATTTGATTTCTTCAAATGGTCAGGCTAGTGAACATTACTTTTTTCCTTTTAAATACTTTGTAGCTATTTCTAAGATTATCCTTCATTCAATTTTTTTTGTAAACATTTAGCTATGTATATGGATATAGAAAATCTCAATATTTCACATCCTTGTCCAATAGGCTTCCAATATTGCAATACAACTACAAAATAAGATCATAATTTGTAGAAATTGCTATTTTTTGTCTTTATGACAATACAAGAAAAGGGCACATGTATTTTTATTTGTTTTCTCATAAGAATTTACAAAAGCAAATATCTTTCAATATTATAGAGCTTTCATCATTTCCTTACAATATTTTTTTACCAACGGAGTAAAAATTCCTCCTAGAACACTTACATGAGCTTCTTTTAGGATGTTTTGCCCTGACACTTCTCTATTTTGTGGTAATTTGGAAACTCAATTGTGGTCTTCAAATGGACAGGCTAGTGAACATTACATTTTTCTTTTAAATACTTTGTAGTTATTTCTAAGATTATCCTTCATTCAATCAACCTTTTTGTAAACATTTAGCAATGTGTATGGATATAGAAAACATGTAGCCTTCTATTGCGTTTGAGGTATTTTAGAAACTCAATTGTGGTCTTCAAATGGACAGGCTAGTGAACATTACAATTTTCTTTTAAATACTTTGTAGCTATTTCTAAGATTATCCTTCATTCAATCACAACCTTTTTGTAAACATTTAGCAATGTGTATGGATACTGAAAACCTCGATATTTCACATCCTTGTGCAATAGGCTTCCAATATTGCACTACAACTACAAAATAAGATCATAATTTGTAGAAATTGATATTTTTGTTATTATGACAATACAAGAAAAGGGCACCTATATTTTTATTTATTTTCTCATAAGAATTTACAAAATCAGATATCTTTCAATATTATAAAGCTTTCATCATTTCTTAAAAAAAATTTTTTTTTACCAACAGAGGAAAATTTTTTCCTAGAACACATACAGGAGCTTCTTTTAGGATGTTTTTCTCTCAGGTACCATCTTCTATTACATTTGTGGTAATTTGGAAACTCAATTGTGGATAATGTCTCCTATTTGATTTCTTCAAATGATCAGGCTAGTGAACATTATTTTTTTCTTTTAAATACTTTGTATCTATTCCTAAGATTATCCTTCATTCAATTACAATTTTTTTGTAAACATTTAGTAATGTATATGGATATAGAAAACCTCAATATTTTACATCATTGTGCAATAGGCTTCCAATATTATAGTACAACTACAAAATAAGATCATAATTTCTCAGAAGAGAGAAGGTTAATAATTTAGACAAAGTGTATATTGGTGAGAAATTTATTTAGAATGAAGATTGGTTTCTAATTTTGTTGTGCATTCTGAGGTACTATTTCTGACAATGAAATTTAAAAAGTTTATTTTGACAACTTGTCTACACCTGAACTTGCCACAGATATACTTAATTTTTTGCTTATTTTATTGTTAACTTCTTTGACATTCGACAACATTTTCTTCATTGGTCTTTACTTTCTCTCTTCGCTTTACAACAAAATCTTGGTGATTTTACTAGGGCAATTGTTATATTTCTATCAATACCTTGCTTCACAAGTGTATCTTCAGGTTGATATTGACTTGATTAGTTAAAAAACTTCTTTGATTCTCAGATATCAATTTCATGGCATTAGTCACTCCCTTGACTTTGAGCTATGTCAATTTAGTTTAATAATATTATTATTTTAGTTTATATATATATAGTGATGATTATTTTGTATTCGACTTTTTTGTCGTAAAATCATCTTGGTTATTCATAATATCGATTATTTTCTACTAACAAGAATAATCTATTCAAGTTACTCGCTATGTGAAAGACTGGAAATGATGGGAAGCAAGGCAAAGAATGCAACCTATATATGTGGAAATGAAGTGAAAAAATATCAAAAGTTGCAAAAGTTGAGAAATGGGATTGTTAAGAGCACTTTGTTGAATGAAAGAAGTTCAAGCCATTGTGGTTAGTTCATTCACTTTTTTTCTCTTTAAGTTGTTGAATATGAGCGCTTTCCGAATTTTTTTTTTTTCTTTTGATTTTTGTGACATTATCCTGATGTCTCATCTAGAGGAAGGCTTATGCTTGTTGACATGGTCGGCTCGAGAATATAGAAAGGTGAGAAGTTTGGATTTGAAGCAAACATGTAGGTAACTAAATTTTTATTTATTTTTTAAATTGTATTTATGCTTGTTCATTATTTACATAGTTTTTTTTCCTCAAATTTAGTGTCCTTCATTCATTGATCATGTAAAAGATAGAAGTTATATATATATGTTAGACCATTGTCTATTATTGAATGCAATATTTTAGCATAAAAAATTCTGGCTAAGTGTAAGCAATCTCATTTACTTCAATATTTCTGATGATTACTCTTTCAGACGGTGAAAATCAACCAAGGAAACATAGCACTTAAGAGAGTAGTCGAGTCCATTGCCAACAGAGATTCCCATGTTCCTTTTAGAGATAGCAAATTAACAATGCTTCTTCAGGTAAAATAAAACTTTCCAATCAATGTACTTTTTGGCCATTTTCTATGTGGTATAATATCATCTACTTTTATTTAGGATTCATTTGAAGGTGATAAATCAAAAATTCTCATGATTATGTGCACAAGTCCTGATCCTAAAGAGATTCACAAAACTATTGCAACTCTAGAATATGGGGCAAAGGCAAAGTGCATTGTCCGAAGTTGCTCACATTAACGAGGGATAAGCTAAATAAAGACTCTTCAACACTACTAAGATCAAGAATTGTGGCAATGAAACACTTTATTTACAATCTACAGATGAAGAGCAAGGTAAAAGACATAATTCAATAGAGTTCAAAGAGAACTCTTGCGTAAAGAGGAAGAAATAGTATGACTTCAGTCTAAGCTTGAGCTCATTGAAGTAAGGGGAGCAAAGAACAAAAAGAAGATGAGATTAAGTGTCCGTTGATGAGAGGACTGGCTTTGAGAATTGAGTCAAGGAAATGGAGGAGAGAATGTATTGACAACAAGAGGAAATCTACATTTTAAGGAAGTTAGAGGGAAAGGAATCTGCTAGTCTAATGAGGATGCATTGCTGACGAGATGGTGGGAAATTTTAAAATGGTGGCTGAAATGTGCATCGATAATCAAGGAATGGAGAAGTCAATGGAGTTGGATATGATAAGCAACCCATTCAAGAATTCTCACAATTCTGGTTTTCAATATCTTTCAACATAATTCTCACAATTCAAGTATGGAAGAGAATGTTGGTTTGGTCGAAGTTCCCTAAAAAGTGTTCCCGAAAGGTTTGAGAGGGATGATGAAGGGGAAGATAGAGAAAGCAGGAGAAGAGGTTGATAAAGAAGTTGTGGAGGCATAGGACATAATTTTCCCGCCATCGAAGAACCAAACCAAGATCTGGATAGGCTACTTAACCTAGATGATGGAAAGGATTCTCTCTACTAGAAGAATAAGAATCCAAAATATATTCAGCTATGTGGTAACTACGAGAATTAGCACAACAGTCAGTCTGATGCCCACGAAGAGAAGAACAGAGGATGGAAGAATCCATTCATCCCCTATATCTCAATATAATGAATTAGCCATCAAAGAAATCTGCTGTTGAGTTTGTATTTCATCCAAAGCCTAGTGCAAACTCTATAGCAAGCTTGAAGATTATATTTTTATTGAATATTAAACTATTATATGATAAACTAATATTAGAATAATATATTTTATTGAAATAATTCAAAATGATCTTCTTGCATATAAATATCTCTCATTCTCTTCATAAAAGTATTCCTCATTCAAATTCAAAATCCCTCCAACAAATCTAAGAGAAAATCTCCTAGATTTTCCTTCCAAGGGTTCTCCAAATATTGCAAGATCAAATCCTTGGTTTGGAAGCTTCAACATCTTCAACTAAGCAAGCTTTCTGAAATTACTTGAGTTTGTTTTCTTGATCTTAATCCCTTTTTAAGTTGTTCATACTATTTTCACCATCTATTTATTCTTTTCAGTTTATTCTTTTTGGTGGATTAGTCTTTGGACATCAAAGTCCAAAGTTTTTCACATCAAACTTTCTTCAATCATTTTTTTTATGAAAAACTCTTGTAATAGTTTGTAGGATTTATTTTAACTTGTTAAAATTTTTATCTTCCTACAAATTTCTTAAAGTAGTTAGAGGACTCGGGCTTTGAGAATTGAGCTGAAGGAAATGGAGGAGAGAATGTATCAACAACAAGAGGAAATCTACATTTTAAGGAAACAGTTAGAGGGAAAGGAATCTGCTAGTGCAGCTAATGAGGATGCATTGCGTTTGGATGACGAGATGGTGGGAAATTTTAAAAAATTGAAATGTGCATCGATGATCAAGGAATGGAGAAGTCAATGGAGTTGGATATGGGTGATCAGAACCTATTCATGATATTATGGAAATAAGGGCGAGAATTCTCACAATTAGTTTTCAATATCTTTCAACATAATTCTCACAATTCAAGTATGGAAGAGAATGTTGGTTTTGAGAAGCCCGAGTTCCCTAAAAAAGTGTTCCTGAGCATTGTGTTTGAGAGGGATGATGAAGGGGAAGATAGAGAAAGCATGGAGGAAGAGGTTGATAAAGAAGTTGTGGAGGAGGGCATAGGACATAATTTTGCCTGCTTATCGAAGAACCAAAGCAAGATGGATAGCTACTTAATGATGGAAAGGATTCACTCTACTAGAAGAATAAGAATCCAAAATATATTCTATGTGGTAACCAGAATTAAGACAACATGCCTCAAGAGAAGAAGAAAGGATGGAAGCATCCATTCATCCCCATATCTCAATATAAGGAATTAGCCACCAAAGAAATCCGTTGTTGAGTTTGTATTTCATCCAAAGCCAATACTCAAGCTTGAAGATTATATTTTTATTGAATATTAAACTATTATATGATAAACTAATATTAGAATAATATATTTTATTGAAATAATTCAAAATGATCTTCTTGCATATAAATATCTCTCATTCTCTTCATAAAAGTATTCCTCATTCAAATTAAAAATCCCTCCAACAAATCTAAGAGAAAATCTCCTAAATTTTCCTTCCAAGGGTTCTCCAAATATTGCAAGATCAAATCCTTGGTTTGGAAAAGCTTTCTTAGCTTCTTTAAATTACTTGAGTTTGTTTTCTTAATCTTAATCCCTTTTAAGTTGTTCATACTATTTTCACCATCTATTTATTCTTTTCGCATTCTTTTTGGTGGATTAGTCTTTGGACATCAAAGTCCAAAGTTTTTCACATCAAACTTTCTTCAATCATTTTTTTATGAAAAATTCTTATAATAGTTTGTAGGATTTATTTTAATTTGTTAAAATTTTTATCTTCCTACAAATTTCTTAAAATATTTTTTCATTAGTTTTATTTGAAAGAACATTTATTCTTAGAACTATTTTAGAAATATATTTTAGCATTTCAAATTAATTTATTATGCTGAAGTTATATTCATATTTGATAGATCTCTCTTTTTAATTAAAAATTTATTAATTTAGTTAAATCTATTATATATTAATTTTATTTAAGTATTTTATGATCATTTGTATTATACAGTGTAAAGTGAATACAGTGAATTCAATCTTTTCTGATTGTTTGGTTTATGTAAAAAAATCATTACTATATTTTCTATTTTGGTTGAATGTAAAGTAAAAGTAAATACAGTATTTTAATATTTGGTTGGATGAATATAAAGTAAATATTTGTATTAGAATACCTTTATTCAATTAAAAAAATATTATCAAATAAAATATAGATAAATTATAAATAAAATTTTTTTCTTGACTAAAAAAATAAATAAAATCAAATACAAATAAAATTTATTTCAAATATTTAATTATTAATAATTAATTTACAAAATTTCTAAAATATTAAAATAAAATCAAATACAAATAAAATTTATTTCTAATATTTAATTATTAATTAATTTATAAATTTTCTAAGATATTAATTATTTGAATATTATTATTTTATACTAACATAATGACCCAAATTTAATATATATATATATATATATATATATATATATATATATATAATTTTATTACTATATTAAATATTAATTAATTAATAAGATTTTTATTAAATAAATTATTCATCAAGATTTAATATTTATTTATTAAATAATTTTTCTTTAATAAATAATTTATACTTTAATTATTTTTTTATTAAATAAAGAAAAATTTAATATTATTTTATTTTTTTTATTTATCGTGAATTATTTATCATCAATTTAAATAAATTAAAAATAAATTAAAAAATAAAAAAAATTTTCCCAGCCTCCTCCTCCCAAAAGAAAAAAAAATAAAAAAAGAAAAATAAAATTTTCGCAGCCCTCCCCTCACAAAAGAAAAAAATTTCCCGCGTAGAAAATTTTCTTCGGCTCCGCTCCGTTTGTAAACGAAATGCTCGTTTTTTAGCGTATTTCGTTTACAAAAAACAAAAAAAAGGAAATGGAATACTATTTTTTAATAGATTAATTCACAGAAAAATCTATTTAGATATTACACACCGAAAGTATTCGGAACCAAACAGCCCCTAAGTGAAAGAATCTTTTTGATTAAAATAAAATAAATTATTTCTTACTGAAATTTATTATATAAAAATAAATAATTTGAATTAGAACTAAATAAAACTACTAAATTTGCGTTTGCCGGGAGTCGAACCCGGGTCTATTGCTTGGAAGGCAATTATCCTGACCGTTGGACTACAAACGCTTCCTGTTGATAAAGACCAGTTATTTATTTACTTAACATAATAACAAATTCAATCATCTAATTCTAATACTTATACTAATAAGAGTGAAAAGATTTAAATGAATGCTCATACTCAAGGTTAATATCTTGAGCTCAATGATTATTAGAACAAAAATATTATAAGATTTTTATTGAAATTTACTTTTATAATTACTATAATGATAGATTATAGAAAATTGCTTCATCTTGTGCAACTTAGAATTGCTATAAAGCAAACTATTTAATTAGAAGAGAAGCTATTCTTAATCCACCAATCAGAATGTGACCTAAAATCTTAATTTGGGCTTATAAGCCTCAATTTAATTAAATAACAATTTATTTATATATTAAGTAAGATTAAGATATTATATAATAGTATTTATTTTAGTTATTTAATTGATTCACACTAATTTTTATCAAATCATATCCATTACAAACAATAATATTAAAAAAAATTCTCTTAAGACTAATCTAAGAAAATAAAGATCAAATTTAAAATTCATATGAAATAACTTAAACACACCGGAGTTATGAGAGATATGAAGCAATTCTATTAACCAATTTTAAATAAATGTTAAGGAAACCTCTACAAGATTATGTTTCAGCTTAAAGATCATCTTGCTATAAAATCTAAATCATAAATACTGCAAAACTGTCTGTCTGTACACAATTTAATTTATTTTGAAGGAGATAACAGAATAAGAATTGAAAAATCTTTCAGCTCTCACATAATGGCTAAGAGAAACCAATACCTGCCTCCAATTTACAGATCAGAAGACTTAGTTACAAAGCTGATGTCTCAAATACAGCAATACAGAAGCTAATAATCCACTGTGTGTAATAAGATCTCTCTATTCAAAACAGCAGCTGCCATTGAAAAAACAATTGGCATTTGGCAGCCAAGCTGAGACATTCAGTTTCAGACTTCAAAAACAGGAGAGAATCGAATAACAGCACAAATCCAATTCAATGCATCATACAGTCTCTCAGGTAGGGTCGCTCGAAGTTGACATACTGAGTCCATAAATGCTTGTATTTGCTGACAGCCAATTTCAACCATGGCTTCATGTTGCCGCTGAAGTGCAAAACCGCCGTGCTCTGTATCATTCTATCATCAATCTCGAGGTCGTAGCCCAGCCCGACGACATGCCATCTTCGATCGAGTGGCTCAACCAACCCATAGAATGTTAGCAGTCCGGCCGGAAGCGTGCCAGTCTTCCATAGTGTTCTATGTGCATTCTGTTCCTGCCAGTAGTGATATCTTGCTGTCACATTAGCCATCTTCCAGGCAATCAGATCAAAAACATTGACACCGAACGCCCACCCACAGGCCTGTGGGTCGAACTTCGAGCTGATCAATGGATTTGAAAAATTAAGAAACTTGTAGAACCGATGAAACGACTCGAGGCAGGTTTCGACGGCTCCATTGACATTTCCATGAAGATTGAGAGAAAATAACTGTGTTAGATCCTTCTGGACCACAACATCATCATCAAGAAATACTATCCTTTCCAGTGATGGGTATATCTCTGGAATATAGAAGCGCAGGTGATTAAGCAATAGAACAGATTTTGGGTTCCTGAATTTGGTCTCCTCCTCAGGGTAGGTTGAAACACCACTGAAGTAATATGCTTGTGATTCTGAAAGTGATAGCTGCCTCAACAATGGAGAGTAGGAGGCGTTCAACCAATCAAACTCCTCAAGACTCTGAACTTCAATGGAACAGCCTTTATAATCATTATTCAGAAACCAACTGGCCATGGCCTGATAATTGACTCCATCGGTGACTATGTGAAATACAAGCAGCCGAGGATGGTCTGCGTTGGAGACGGTAGAGTTCACAACAACTGAAGTGGCGAGAACGTTGTCGGAAAATATACAGAAATGGTACAAATTTGTGTCTACAAGCATGGGTGACTTCCTATGAATTTCTGCAAGTTTTCTTAGTTCTTGGTTTCGAAACCACTCATCCAGCAGCTTGATGTTTAAGCAGTGGAGGCTTTTGGGAAGAGCCTCAGCAGCTAACTGACCAAACTGCGCGCTCTGCGCTGTAGCTGCGATTGCACGCTCTTCGAGGGCCTGTGCATGGTTCTTCAGAGTTATAATTGTGGTGCTGATGTCATAGTGCAAGTCCTGGGCTTTGTAGATTAAGTGAGCCAGTTGAGTAATGATGGGATGAGCTTCTTCAAGGCTTATGGGTTTTCCTCGAACAGCTGCTTGAGAAAACAATCGCTGGCATTTCCTAATCTGTGAGCTGAGTTCCCAAGCAAGTTGGAGGTTTCCATGCTCTTTCGCAATGACAACATAGGCTTTGGAGAGTGTCATTTGATCAGCCAATTGCCTGGCAAAGGCTGTACTGCTCAATAGTTCCTCTGTTAGATTCAAACTCCGATGTGCAATCTCTGTAGATTTTGGACCCTTCTCCTGAAAGATTTTTGATAAAAACATTCAACTGAAAAAGCTTTCAAATTTGATCACAGATAATCATCTAAACAGCATATATAAAATACATTGACAAAGAATAGACAAATGCATGATTAATTTTAAGCTTTTATAGTTCAAGGTTTCTTATTACTAATATTTTCTGATCCTGGATAGATAATATGCTAATAAAACAGTAAATAAAAATCAATAAAATACGAAAACCCTCATATTTTAGATTCTAGTTTGCCTACTATAATACGAGTAAAATGGGTGATTTAGCAACCCTAATAATTTCAGAAGAAAGTAATTTTCTTGTAACAATAAGAGGGCTGATATATGAGACCTCACAAATAACATGAAAAAAATTACACTTTCTATACAAAAAAATAACAATAATCATGCACTATTAATTATAAAAGCTCATCGATATTGAAGTAGGCAGGTGCTTCCTAAGTGCATTACGCATGACTAAGAAAGCAAAATCTATCCATGAAAAATCACCTTTTATAAGAGGAAAATGCATAAATAACTCACAAATAATTAAATGGAAAGGTGCTTCCTAAGTGCTTTGTCATAAACAAATGCCTTGTCATAACAAAATCAAGGAAAAGCTTATGAGGGCGGGCTATAAAACCATAAACCTCGTGGATCTAAGAATCATGCAACTTGAACAAGAAAGTTAAGTCTAGCAACAACATGGCTTCATTTGATTGAGTTCTGGTTAGTAAATTGGTCAGGAAAAACTGCTTTCCTACTTGTCTTACCACGACCTCCGCAATATTATGAAAAGGCAATTGTTCGCGGCAAAAGTAAACTTGCGAGAAAGGGGTGTAACTTTTCCAGCTTAAACATCACCAATCTGATTTGCAACAATTTATTCACCCTCCAAACAAGTGCTAAGAGGTGTAAGATGGATACTTTGCGAAATTAGGAAACAAGATTATTGGCCATATTAAATGAAGTGTTGGGAAGAATGTATCAAGAATATGATGACAGATATGTATTACAAACGATATGAGCATGCATAACTGAGGGTTGAAAATTTTTTGGCAAGAAAATTGCATAGAATCAATATGGTAAGGCGAAACTAGAACAGAAAAAACTTGTCCAACAGGATTAAAGCAAGCAAGCTAGCCAAAACTAACCAAACATGCAAATAAAACGAACACCAAGTAAGACTTTGTAAATCTTGATGATGAAGATGATAATGATTGTAAATAGTCAAAAAGTTATCAGTGATTTTTAAGGATGATTGTGTTGATCAAATGAGGTGTAACTTGTGCAACAAGGTAAATCTATTATATGCAAGATCTAAGGAAGGTACAATAGGATATCTTATCAAAAAAAATCAACTCTTATATTGAACCAAATCAATGGCATGATCACTTTATCTTTAACTCCGAAACCGTGTTAATTTTTCATTCTATAACAAAAACAAGTGTGATGCAAAACAGTTGCAGTTCTCTTTAATCAATTTTCATGTCTCTTAGAAGCAACACAAATTGAACTGTACTAACAAGAATTTATACCATCTAGTCTCACTCAAGGTGCTTTCTTGCTGGGCTGAAAATAGATGTTTCCTGTCAGATCCAGTATATACGATTAGAGATTTCAATATCTTGATATTTTTAATTGGTACAAGTTTGACGTGTAAGTTGGTCAAAAAAGTCGAGATGGAAAATGATGCAATAGCTCCTTTAATATTGAGTTTAGTGTGTACAAGAGTTTACGGTCAGTAATCATGTTAAATGAAGAGACTAACAAAACATTATGTTTGAAAGCCTGTATTCTTAAGCAATGCATAATTTTAGAATCATTGGACAAATTTGAACATGAAATAAGAATATGGGTACAATGAAGAAGAAGAATATTTTCAAAAAATCATATTTTTGTTGAATTCGACATTTTGCTGTCTCCAATTATTTAAACCATAGTTTTAAGATATGGTAAAAACCAGATTGAGGGATTGATTTTGGTTGGAGCCTGTTCAAACCAAAATAAAATAATCAAGATTTGGTCCATTACGATACATTTTTGGATGAGAAAGGTTCGAACAATGTTATGATGATTTGCAATTGTAATCTTAATTTTTGAACCCATGCCTGTACTCACTCGAGGGCATGAGAAAGGTTCAAACAATATCGTAAGAAGTAGTAAGTCTTCACCCGTGATATATGGATTGCTTGTGGCATAAACATGGCTGGATGTTTTAATGCTTAATATGTTATGCCAGTTAGCTCAAACGTAGAATCCAGAAAACCTCTCAAGTAAATAAGATCAAAACCAATGACCAGTTTGCAGTAGTTAACATTGTTCGCTAAACAATACCATAAAACATGCCAGAGGAAAGGAGTTTACCTTCATCTGAAGCCCAGACCTGTCCTGGTGGTGATGATGAAGAACAAAAAGAAGCAAACCCCCAGCCATGAACAGACCAAGAATCCACCAGATCCAATCTGAAACCCTCCTTCTTGCCGGGCGTCGACTCCTCCGCATATCGCACGCCCCAAAACTACCGCTTTTGCTCTAGAAGAGGACAATCTATATATTACAAAGCTCGCAACTGCAAATCCAAATCGGGGTGTCTTCCACACCGCACAAAATCTATCATTCCTACTCCAGATTGCCAAACTCCTTCCTTTCTCCAATATTCCTCAGAACCGATAACCAAGTCGAGAAACCAAATCTTCAATCAGCTCTTAGCTCTCTTTCTCAATAAAGCACAAATCACAAAAAAAAAAACTTGCAGCGAAGAGATCAGCAGCTCCAGAGAAGAGGTAGACGCATAGGATATCGGAAGCGCCGAGGATTCTATGAAATTGATTAAATTGACAGAGGAGTTGGGAGTAATGAAGGAGGAAATATGAGTAATCGGCGGAGAAACCTAAAGCAGAGAGGAGATAGTAGGTCTCTTCGCTTTCTGTCTAAGACACCCTATTATCTCACAATCCAGAGCTCCATGTTGCGGAGCAAGAATCACTCTCTGATTTGTCTTGCTCAATCTCAATTGTGAGAGGAAGAAGACCAAATCTTTAATTGTCGACCATGTATTCCAAGATCGCATCAAATTCAGGTTGAACATGCAGCTTGCTTGGCTTAGACAAACTAATGGGAGGGTGTAACTTTTAAAAGGAAAAACATTTACGGAAAAACATTGTAATTCAATTTTCATCGCAAATATCTCAAAAATTGAGTCTTATTAACTTTTCTATAATGTTTATTACACTAATGATATAAAAATATCATATATATATATATATATATATATATATATATATATATATATATATTTATTATTTGTGAATTTATCAGAAATTCAAAATTATATAATTTTATGTTATTTAAATATAATAAAAATAACAAATGTTAAGTTTTTGAAAAATTGTTACGTGAATACTCTAATAAAATTACATCATATGCTCAATTAATATATATTTATTATATACTAATTTTATTGGGTATAAAGTGTATTATATATATATATATATATATATATATAAAATATGTATTACTATATAATTAATATTACATCAATATATATACTATTATATATAATCACGTCAAAATTTTCACATTATAATTATTATTAAATTGAAGATGATTTGATTTGATGTAATTTTAGAAGGCAGATGAAATAAAAGAAAACACTCAGATTTCACCTTCATTTGTGAGACTTTAGATCGGTTCCAAGTTTCCTAGCACAAGCCTTATAGTTAATCATAGATAGAGAAAGAGATTAAAATTTGATCGTTAGATCCAAATATATATTGTATTGTATGTAGAGTTTTAAATTTAAGATTTATGAAATTTATTATTTCACTTAAACTGATGGTTGGGGAATGATGATGTGCGATCATCCCATGATTCTCATCCCGCGCAATCCACTTACTTAGTTAGAGTGGTGACCCATCGAAGGATCCTCATCAACATAGTTATGTCGTCCAACAAATTCTTGTAGACTTGAGATGATGTTTGTAAGAGACAATCTTAGTCCTTGACAGTTGTTTATATCAAGTATATCCTATAATTCACGGCTCAAAGGCGAGCCATTGGAAAGCTACTTATGATCATGATCGTATCTGATGGGTCAGAGGACTGGTCGTGCTACTTCATCCCATCTTGGCTACGGTTAGAGAGGACATGCTGCGTCGCACAAGATTGATTGAGAGTGAACATACAGAATACTTGATTTTCATTGGCTCCTGTGAGCTAGTTTTCTTAATTTGCTACCCCCGACAAACAATTGCAGAAGGTGGATAGATTGAGTTTGATTTAAGTTTTTAATGATTGAATTTCATTTAAGCAGCTTTAGGTTGCTACTTAATTTGATTTAAAAAATTGATTAATTTGAATATGTTTAAGACTTTAGATCCTATCAACTCGTTTTAGCCTATGAGGATTATATCTATTGTCGAGTTCTCAGAGACATTTCTTGATTTGGAAACTCTTATTATAGGTTTTAGGTTTTGTTAACGGACTCAATCTAAGACTAAGCGAGCCAACATTCTTAGTGAATTTAAGCATTCGGCGTAGTGTGAGCTTTATGGATGTATTTAATAATTGGATAATTATGTTAGAATTGTGAGGTTACTTGATTTTATTTAATTACTTAACTCCTTTTGACATTAAAATTTTGCAGAAATCTCATGCAGACATTGGACATTTATAGCTTATGTAATTTCATCTAATTAATGAAATCATTAATTTTGAAAATCATAATTAGAATGAAACTTCTTAATTTTTGATTGAAGGAAGCCCTATGATTTTTGTAGAATTTGACTAAGTATTGCTTATATGCTCTGAAGAATTCCGGATCCGTCGATCTGTTTTAAAGCTATAGATTCAAAAGACAGTTTAATTTATTATTTAAAAAAAAATTTACCCCTCAGAGTAGCTTTCATTTTCCCCATTTTTATTCAAATATTCCTACATTTATTTTTCCCCTCTCTTTTTCTTTTAAAAGTGGACCATTGACTATCCCTTCTAATTTCTATAAATAAGGTCAGGAGGGAGTATCACATTCCATTCCATTTGTTTGAAGGGTTGGAGTTGGAGCATTTGAAAGAGAATGGTTAGAAACTTTAGGGGCTTTCAACTTTACTTAGATAAATTTTGTAAGTGCTTTTCATCCTTTTTTTATTTTGTTTTACTTCTATGTTTATTGTCTGTCATTTTACTTTTCCCCTTTTTTTTTTTTTCTTATTTGACGCTTTTAGTTTAAATTTAATTGTAGATTTTCTTACTTAGCCTTCTTAAGCCAATTCCTTTTACTCTCTCATTTTTTATAAGTCAAAAGATTTGACACAATTTTGGCAGCCTCCTAGCGTCATCCCTTATAGGGGGTTGCATTGGGAGTATTTTGACTTTCTTGGTACGCTCTCATGAGCGTAGCGAGTGGTGTCTTGCGACACCACAACCATCTTCACACCCACTATGCCCTCATGGGCATTACCGGGATCTTGAAACCTGTAGAAAGAGAAATGTAGTGCAATGTGTATTTATTTCATTTTTTTCTAAGTCTAGAATTTAGACAAAATTTCGGCAATATTTCATCTAGGGGGAGTGACGTCTAACGGATGTTGGATTACTCGATACGCCCTCATGAGCATAGCGAGCGGTGTCTTGCGACACCACAGTCGATTTTTCATCTCGTTGCGCCCTCATGAGCACGACGAGGCCTTTATATATATTCACATTCACATATCCCACATATTTTGACTCATTTTTCTACGTTCTGCAAAGATCGGCAAAGAGACGGGGTTAGGCATGCCAAAAATCATGAGAAGAACCCGTCACATGATGGTGTTTTTTTCCAGTTGCGGCGAAGATAAAGGTCGGAAAGAGGAGCTATTTGGCTGCAGGGGTAATGAAAATGTCGAAAACCTAGAGAGAAGACACCTGTGTGTTATTCTCTTTTGTCATTGCAAGAAAGGAAAGAGGGATTGTTTGGTTCGAGTGGAAGCGAAAACCTGAGAAGAACCCACCTCATGACAGTGTTGCTTCTCGATTTTCGTCGTTTACAAGGAAGGAAAGAGGGGCTGTTTAGTTGCAGGGGTAGTGAAAACACCAAAAACTTAGAGAAGAACCTGCCTCATGACAGTGTTCCTCTCCAGTTACGGTGAAGCGGAAATTGGAAAGGTGTTGCAAGGAGGGCGACGCTGAAAATCGAAAGAAGAACCCGCCTCATGACGGTGTTGCTTCTCCGGTTGTGGTGAAGTGAAGTAGGAAATTCGAATTTGAAAAAAAGAAAAATCAAGATATTTGGAGAAGAACTTGTACTCCTCGAATAAATCAGACACCATGCATTCATAGATCTTCTGCTCCCTCCTTTCAGAAGATTCTTTGAAATGAGCAAGCATTTGAACCATGTCTTCAACTGTATGCTCTCCGGGGTATATTTGTTGAAAATAAGCATTTAATCGATTGATCATTAGATTTTATAAAATTTATATTTCGATCAATTTTGATGTTCTGAACGCGACGATGAAGTTTGTTTTGAATATTTATGATGACGTCCAGTGCATTTTGATCACCGATTTGCGTACTATCACCTCTGAAGTCCGTCGAATTTGACTTGTGGGCTTATTTTGATTTATGACACATATGTGGAGGTCAACAAATGCCCCTCAACAAATGTGATTCGTGCATGGAGTGAGTCACGTTTGTTGAAAACTGGTTGACCCTTTGGGCTGGCCACAAAACTTGGATCATTTCGGCTTTGATTGCGATAGCTTATGGAGCTTTGATAGGATTTGCCATTAGTATGCTGCCTTATTCAGGACATGCTAAATGACGGGCTTGACCGATTTGTCAGAATCGACTTGTCGGATAGATAAGAATTCTTACACCATCTACTTTCTACTTCAATGACTTTGTTGAAGATCTCTTTCTTTTTATCTCATTGCATATTTGAGTTTCTTCCAACCCTATCTTCGTGCTTGGTTGGGATTGATGGATAAATTAGTCTGCTTGTTTTGATGATGGACTCCTCTAGTGAATCAATTTATTCATGCTTAATAGGATTTGAAATTCCTTCTTTCCTAGCTTTAAGTTTGATGGACTTGATGAAGGAATGACCTGATTTGTCCATATTGACTTGTTAGAAAGTGTATCTATGCCATGAACCCTATGCTTATTGCTTTGATGAATTCGATGAGGAGATTGATTTTGATCTGTGCTTTGAGCTTGATCAGATCATTAGAGAATATGTTGAGATATCACCTTGCAAGTAATATATAGATTGATTTGAGACAGCTCTAAATTGAGAGTTTCCTCAGATTGTCTTGGTTTGTCGATCAAGTAGAAAGATCTCTTGGATCCTGGTTGCTTGTAATCACTAAGCTGGATCTGGTTTGAGATTGTATAGCTATCATCATTGGACTCACAAGCAGAGGCTCTTTCACTGTGGCCTTTTCTTACAACTTGTTGAGTAAGGAGAGCGTTAATAACTAGACCACATTTGAGCTTGTTGAGTTTGACCTTTATAACCCACTCGAATCTTCAACTTAAGCTGTAGTGGGTTGGTGGTTTTGTCATCAGACTGACGAACGGGGACTCTTCATTATGGCCTTTTCTTGTGACTTGTTGAGTGAGGAGAGTGTCAGCAACTCTACCATTTGTGGGCTTGCTGAGTTCGACCTTTAAAACCCATCCATATCTTGGACTTCAAAATGTAGAGGTTGATGTTTCTCTAACATAATTTTTTGAAGCTCCCGAAATCGGTAGTTCTTCTAACTTGATCTCCAGAATTTGACAAATCTAGGAGATAAATTTCTTGATATTTAGGGTTATCTTTTCATGTGGAGAAATAGATTCTTTTGTATTACCGCAAGACTCTACAACTTAATAAAAATACTTAGGGATGTATTCAGGGATTTCGGCAGAAAGCTCGATGTCAACCTGAATGAGAATATATTCGAGGATCTCGTCTTATAGCACAACATCAACTCAAATAAACTTGACATAAACTAAAAAAATGCCACCTACCTTGTAGGGGGAATTCTAAAGTACATTCAGGAGAATTTTCAAGATGAAAATACACAAATACATCAATATTTGAATTGATATACTCTAAAGGGGATTTTAACATACAACATTGATTTCATCTATATATAAAAATCTAAAATGCCCCTAATGTGAATTTTCATGAAAATGTTCTTTCATCTTGAGTAAGTATATTTATTAGGGATCTCGGAAATGTCGATTCTAAATAGATATACTAAAAAAATGTCCCTTGTCTTGCAGGGGGATTTTTATTGTACCTTTAGAATGTATTCGTCATGTGTAATACTTTTTAAGGGAACGACCATTAATTAGTGGCATTTGTCTTTCACCCTTTAGGTTGATGAGTTGGTATGCCCCTCCTTAATACACTTTTTCAATGATAAAAGCGCCTTCCTAGTTAGGCTCAAATTTGCCACCAAATTTTTGATTGGGGAGAATTGGTTTTTTTCAGCACCAGGACCAATTCTTCTTTTTGGAATGTTCGAGGCTGCACCGTATAGTCAAAAGCCCTGACATCTTTGCTCGATAGACTTCCAGATTTTGATGAGCTTGCAGTCTAACTTCATCAAGTACATCAAGTTTCTCCATTCTCAGATGAGTATTTTGATCTTCAGTTAGATTGTATTGGATGGCTACTAGAAGTGAAGGCAACTCAACTTCGAGCAGAAGAACTACTTCAGTTCCAAATACCAATGAATAAGGAGTGGCTTTAGTGGTATGTGATTCTCTCTTATTTTTAGTGAGAATCTTCTTGAGTAGTTTGACCAATATCTTGTTGAAAGCTTCTACCAAATCATTTTCTCTTGGATTATATATTGAGAAGTATCACCAATCAATTTTGTGTCGATCGACGAATCTATAAATCTGTGTACTTTTAAAAGCTGTGCCTTTGTCAGAAATTATTCAGCGTGACACTCCAAATCTATAAACCACATTATGAGTGAAGAAGTTGATCACTCTGTCAGTAGTAACTTCTTTAAATGGGCACTTGACCCACTTGAAATAATCAATCTTTAGGATGAAGCGTTTCGGCGATGGTGGATCAATTGGTCCCCTGTACCCCAACATTTGAATGACCATGATGCTATTATTGGGTGTAATTGATTTGGAGGTTGATGGATGAGATTCCTATGTACTTGACACTCATGACACTTCTCAGTATGATTAATACAATCTCTCATCATAGATGGCCAATAATAGCCCATTCTTTTGATCTTTACTGCTATCTTGGGACCTGATTGATATGCACCACAAAGTCCTTCATGAACTTCAACCATCACTTTGGCGCTTTCATCTGTATTCAGGCATCGTAGCCATATTTGTTCAAAGGATCTACGGTATATAGTGTTGTTGATGAAAGCATAGCGTAACATTCTCTTCTCGATTTGAGCTACCAATGATTTATTGTTTGGTAATTTGCCTTCTTTAAAGTAGTCGATGAAGGGTTACCTCCAATCACGTAACTCTTCTACCATAAAGGCTTCACACAAATTTTCTGAAGCAACGTCATTCTTAGCTTTTCTTGGTACAACTTCTTGTTGATTTTGGAGAGTATGAGGAGCAACCTGAGTTGCATCTTACTGGGTCAGATTTGATAACCCCTTCTACCCGCGGGGATTGATACTTTACTGGCTCTAGAACTCGTCGAATAAATATGCCGATCATGACATAATCACCCTTCATACTTGCCATTTCCTTAGCTAATTTTGCCAAGGAATCGACTTTACTATTCTCGGATTGAGAGATTCGAGTTAGTGTGATATTTGGTATATGCTTCATAAGCAAGAGAACTCGCTTGTGATAGAAATCTAACTCAAGCTTGTTGATTCTATAGATGTCAAGTACTTAATTTATAATAAGCTGAGAATTACTAAAAATATGCAAGTTTTGAATGCCTATGAAAATAGCTTCTTCAAGACCTACCACTGATGCTTCATATTCAGTTTCATTATTAATTTTTGGCTCAGCCAATCCATATGATCATCTCATTATCCCTCATTCTGGTGTTATGAAGACGATGCCAATTCCTACTCTTACCCTCAGGAAATTTAGAGGTTTAACTTGTTTGATCGACGAGGCTCTATCAAAGTATATTTCCCAAATTTGTGATTTTTCTCTTTCATGAATGAGCATAATTTGCTCATTGGGCAGATCATCATTAAGAGAAGAGTTCGCAAGGATGGGATGTACAACTAGAAAATTTGTTAAAACTTATCCCTACATACTTTTTTGCGAAACATATGTGATATAAAATTGTAGAAGCAATAATGCCCATCTTGCCAAGCGACATGTTAACGCTGGTCTTGTCATCAAGTACCGGATGATCATGAGATGAAGTAATCTTGTGAGATAACATATAATGAGAGCTTTTGGTAAAGATCGCGTGCTTCTCATCGAGAGTATCTCATTTATCTCTAATCGATCGATTGATATAATAAAGAGCACCCTCTTTGCTTTCTTCATTGTGTTGTGCCAATAATGCTCCAAGGACTCTTCTAATGCAGCTGCGTATAGAATGATAGGCTTCCCAAGAGTAGGTGATGCAAGGATTGGTGAATTTAATAGATAGTTTTTAATGTTATTGAAGGCTTTTTGACACTCCTTATTCCACTTGAATGGAGCGTCCTTCTTCATCAACCTTGCAAATGGTTGACAGCATCCTGATAGGTTTGATATAAATCGATAAATGAATATAAGCTATCCTTGCAAAGAGCAAAGCTGACACAAACTTTTTGGTAGATGCATCTCCATAATTGCCTTGATTTTAGCAGGATCGATTTCAATGCCTCTGTAACATACAATGTACCCGAGAAATTTTTCAGAGGATACCCCAAATGCATATTTTAAAGGATTCATTTTAAGATCATATTTTTTGATTCTCTCCAGTACAATTCTCAAATCTTTAAAATGATTTTCACGATTTAAGCTTTTCACCACCAAATCGTCAACATAGCATTCCACCTTATGGTGAATCAACTCATCAAAAATATGCGTCATGACTCTTTGGTATGTAGCTCCAGCATTTTTCAAGCCAAAGGGCATGATCGTGTAGCAATAGATGCCAATAGGTGTTCTAAGCCATATGTATATTTTTCATCTTTAGGTGCCATTTTGATTTGGTTGTATCCCGACGTTCCATCCATGAATGAGAACATGTCATAGTTAGAAGTGTTGTCCACCAATAGTTCTGATATTCGAAGTGAAAAGTCATCTTTTGGGCACACCTTATTTAGGTCCCGAAAGTCAAAGCAGAGACAGATTTGACCATTCTTCTTTCTAAATAGGATGATGTTGGCTATCCAATCTGCATACTTCTCCTCTCGGATGAAGCCTGCTTCAATTAACTTTTAGTTTCTATAATGACCTGTTCTTCAATCTCCAATCTCATTCTCCTAGGAGCTTGCTTAATGGGCGTTGCATCTAGTTTAATAGTTAGTTTATGAACTGCTACGTCAGGGGATAAGCCTGATATTTCAGAATATGTCCAGGCAAAGTAATCATTGAATTCACAAAGTAACATTTTTAGCTCTTCAACTTTCTCATCAAGCGAAGAAAGTTGGAGGATCATCCTCATCTTAGGTTGACTTCTTTAAGTTCATCCATAGTAGCTATTTGTCCACCATCTTTGAGTTCTTAAGCGGGCTTCTTACTTCTTCATCATTTTTTAGAAGAATTTCATGGGAATCTTCTTCATCACTAAGACTCTAGATCGCTCTATTATATTATAACAGCTCTATCTTGATAGATTTGTGGATGAATCCTACCTTTAGTGATAAACTTATCACTTCTTCGTGATGCCTGAGAACTTTGGCTCCACATCTTGTTAAAGATTTGAGTCTTATGTTTAGTAGTTCCAATATGAATTCCAAGCTTATGTATCATTCTTCATAATTTCTGTGGATTGTATATTGGTATTCTTGTAGGTACATCTCATCATAATTTTTATGTTGAGCAGATTGCTCAAAATTGTGAAGTTAAGACTCTTCAGATTTGTAAAATAGAGTTCCTGTTCCGCCACTCTCACTCAATGGCGACACATAGAATGTTATCAATTCTTCAATATTATGAACCTCCATGGTGATTTCTTTGAAGCACTTGAGGATGGGTATAATTTTGAGTGAGTCATCTGACTCCAAGTGAGCTATCCTCCTTGATGCAGCCATCTGAATTCTATTTCCATAAGTAGATTTAAAATCATAATCAGAATCAGAATTGCTTATGTCATATTCTACTTTTCTTGAGAGCTTATAAGTTCCCTAAGATTTGATAGGAATATCTTTTCCCTCTTCTGTGTCACTTCCCAAATGAGGAACTGATTTTTTAATTTATGTGCAGAATCAAGTGCTTCAGGGAGAGTCAGCATTATCTTCTTTCTTCCTCTTTGCTTCTGCTCTTTCACTTTGTGAAATTAATTTTTAGTTCTGAAGTGGATGCTACTATGAAGAGTCTTGGCTTGTCTTTAGGATGAAATATTTCACATCTTCATAGATCTTTACTTTATTGACAAAGAATGGTTGTAGGTTACTGGGAATTCTGAATTCTTCTCCTTCTTTTAGGTACTTCATACACCGATGCATAGTTGATGGGGCCATGCCATACTCATGCGACCATAGAAGAGCTCTAAATGATGTATGACATCGATTACATGAAACTTGGCTTCTGTATATAAATTCTTGAACTTAAGCGAGAGAATAAAGAACCCAGAGTTTTCTACCCTTTTTCATTGAAACCATGAACCATCAATTTATCTCTCCCAAGATGCTGAATATTGAGTGATAATCCTCTTAATTCTTTTAGACTCATAAGGTTGATAAAAGAACCTGGATCAATCAATATTTGATTGATCGAGATGCCATCACTCTGTATAGTAATGTATAGAGGACGGTTGTGATCTGCCATTCCCAACATAAGATCTTCTTCAGAAAATGTGATTACTGGGAGATCTTGAGTTTGTAATACTTCAGTCATGCATTTTTTAATAAAGTAAGCTTCATAACTCTTTCGATCTTTGAGAGCCTGTATCAAAGTTTCTCGGAGATCTTTTGACATCAAGAGAGCCTCAAGACACTCAGTTGGCAGGGATCTTTCTCAGGTGTGATAGAATATTATAATCTATCTTCTCGCTTGATTTAGGCTTTATCCTAGGATTTTCGGGAATAATATCCTCATTGAGTTCAATTTATTTGCCTTTGTCTTTATTTGTATTTCCCTTCTTTGAAGAAGGTGGTAAGACTTTTTCACTTCTCAACTAAACTTGAATCACCTTATCTTCTTCAAATTCTTCTGAAGAGGTAGTTTCTTAAAATTTCCTTCTTATTCTGGAAGATTGGCCAAAAGGGCTAGACTCATTTTTCAATATCATATGTTTTATACGTGATGATATCGATGAGTCTGACTCTTCTCTATCAGGAAAGCATAGATCTTCATCTGAAATGTTATTGTCTTGTTGAGTCATTAAACAAAATTTAGACATTAGCTCCTTAAGCTCTTCTTGCTTTTATGATAAAAATTTTGACGGGTTGGTCGAGTTTGTCTGACTACCCTTATCATTTTGGATTAACTGATGCTGAAGAATATCTGACATCACGTAGATGATTTGACATGTCTCTACTGGATAAGATTCACCATTATCTTCTTCATTCAATTCATCAATGCGAAGTTAAGGCATAAAGTCTACAACCCTAAATGGTTGTCTTGCCAACTGGTGATACTCTTCTAAATTGTTAATGATCTTTTGAGTTGTAGTTCTCTTCTTGATCTTCATTTTCTTAGCCAGCTTCTTTGACTTATGAGGCCTATGTTTAGCAGATTGCTCATCATTCTGTGATGAAGTAACCTTATCAGAATACCACTGAGAAGCCTAAATACTTGGTTTAGGCATCTCTCTTAAGTCTAATATAAGTTCAAGTGGTGATTTTCACTTAACACTGGGGCATTTTTTAGCTGCTTCAATATTTTCATGCTCTTTTTGGAGATTACTGTTTGCCATTCTTCAATCTAAATTGATTTCTCCTTCTGTTTATCTTTGCAGGATGATATGGAAGAGGACATAATCATCATTGTAGACTCTCTTTTTAGGTTGACTAGAACGCTGTCAGATAATATAAATTCACCTCGTAGATACTTTCTTTCTAGCCAATCTTTGAAGACATAACAATCTTCGATAGGATGACTGATTATCCATTGATAGGGACAATAATTTGGATTGTTGACTTGATCAGCTTCTTCAAGCCCTTTAATTTCTAGTAATTGTAGACCAGCTTTGACTACTTGTCGGAACAGTTTAGTCATACTGTTCCTTCTAAAAGAATATTCTTTGTTCATCTTTTCCTTAAGAGATGGCACCATTCATTCATCATCTGTTATTGCTTGTTTTGGATGCTCCCCACCACTTGGAAAAGTTTGGGGTTTGTCATTTCCTCCTAATACCAATTTTGGTCGTGGATTAGAATAAAGAGGCTTCTTTCCCTTATCATCATTATATATTAGCTGTTTTCCTTTATCCATATTGTATATCACCTACTTTTTGCCATTTGAGCTATAAGAAGCGGCATGAATTTCATTTCTTCTTGAGTTTGAAGGTTTATTTCTCTTTGCTTTATCTACATAAACTTTAGACTTAGGGTGATTTAACTTTTCAAATTTAACCACCCTATCGAGCAAGTCTTAGAATATGTTGTAATTGCCATGAATAGAAATGGTGCCATTTTATCATCCATATTACCCATTAGCAATTGGATCACATGCTCTTCTTCCAATTATTGCTCGCACTTCATACTTAGGTTGCGCCAATGACTTATGAATTTTGTCACTGACTCATCTTTCCTCCTTTTCAGTAAAGCAAGGTCAGTGATTGTGATTTTTTCAGTTGCACTAGCAAACCTTTTCATGAATATTATCTCTAATTCAACAAAGGATTTAACTGAATCATTTAATAATTCTGCATACCATTCAAAAGCGGTTGAGGTAAGGCTACTAACGAATTGACATAAAAGCAGTGCATCGTTCCCTCCCGTGTTACCACAAGTAGCCTTAAATTGGGCTAGATGTTGCTTTGGATTACCAAGCCCACTGAAAGTATTAAATTTTGGCACGTAACCTTTTGTCGACACTTGATTCATTTGGGTAAGGCGACCACTCATCGACTTTTCACCTTTCGAGGCTATAAGCGCTTTATCTTTTCATTGATTATTATTTCTAGCTGAGCAACTATTACCATTCTAGGTGTGCTAGGCAAATTTTGAATTATCGGCTGGAGAGGTAGTGGGTTAACTTTGTTCCTTGCTTCATGTAGCATGTCTTGTAGAGCTTAAGTACGCGTGGGTGATATAGAAGTTATATTATTAGCTGTCTGTTATTTTGCAGACAAGACAAGTGCTGCACTTGATGTTATATTCTTCTATAACATCTCCATCATGATATTCATTTGTACTATCATATAATTCATTTTGGTACTAAGCTGTGCAATCTCCTTGTCTTTGACCTCCATTTGATGCTGCATTTCTCTTTGCTCTCTAGCTAGCGCCATTACATAAATTAGTACAACCTCTTCTTCTTCTATTTCTTATTGTTGTTATGCTCCTTGCTCATTTTCATGGGAAGAACTTGACTATCCTTCTCCTTGTGCATTTGAGAGGCAGTATTCTTTGGGGTTGTATGATGAAGATATAAAGGATGTACCATTTACTAGTTCAACCATAAAAACTGCTTTGACACCCATGATATCTTTCTCATTTTGGTCTTCTTCTTCATCATCTTCAGTAAAGATCAAAGATCCATCCTCTATTTTCTCCTGTGAAGACTCTTCTTCATAAATGCCAAATTCAGGTCCAGGTTCCCTAGATTCATGTTGATGCTGATGGTGTTGAGCAGAAAGTTCATCTATAACTCTGACCATATAGACAACTTCTACTTCCATAGTGTCCTCTTCATTATTTTCTTCTTGCACACGAATTTTTGATCGACATTTCCAGTGAATCTCTGGTTCAATGTGCGGAACAAACACTTCTTTTATTAAAGAACTACGATCAAAGTCAAACTTCTCTTGTAAGGGTGAATCTGATCGGTGATGGGATCCCCTAAAGGATTCTCCAGGGTGTTGACCATCATATCTTTCATTAGTGATATCCCTTCTTTTGGGTGTCCACTTCTGATGAGTTATTTTTAAGGTAAATTTTTGAGTACATGTATCAGACGTCATACCTCTTCTATTAATCAAAGCTTCATTACAGGGCCTTGGCCTCCATATCTATTTACCCTTTCGTTGGGACCTTTCAGAGGATTCTTGGACATGTGGTCCAAGTGTCACGCTCCGATGCTCACCGTGTGAAGCGTACTGGGCTCGATGGCTAGTTACCATAAGAGATGACAACTTTCTTAGTGGAGCTTCAGTATTTTCCATCACCACAGGCCTCTGAAATCTTCTTTTCATTAGGCCTTTGTCCTTGGCTACTTTGATAACTTTATGTATCCTGACTGGCAGACAGTGTTTCAGACAGTCTCCTCTGTGGTGGTGGAGCTTCATGTAGTTGGTTCTTCTAGAAAGACTACTTTACTTCACTAGTAGAGCTAATCCTTTTTACCCACTTTAAGTTGTCAAAGTTGTTATGGATAGGGATACTCGCTTCTGGCAATAGTATCACTTGTTCACTAAGTCGTTCAAAGGGATCTACCGAGCCCTCAGCTCAGTGTTTCTCCCTTTTCTCTATCTTCTGGTTAATTTGCTCCCTGATGAGGAAGCTTCATGATCATGCTTTACGAATACAAAAAGTTCAATTCTTAGCCATCATGAGGCATTAAAGACACGGTTCCCTTTGATTATTTTTTGCCAGGGGCTTTGATTGACTAGCCTTTTGGCGAGGTTCTCATCGGAGAACTCCTTGACGATGGTTATTGATTACCGGTTGGCGTACATGGCTAGTAGGAGCTTCAATAACTTGAGGTCTTCCAACTTTGCCTCGGACGAATGTACACTTGAGAAGTTATAGCTACGATAGCTGAAAAATTTAAGCTACCAAATTGAATGGTAGCCCGACATCTCCTGTGTTGATGACGGCGTTGGTTAGGCAGATGTTCGCACCATGACCTAGATGAATGGTGAAAGGAGTGCTTCGTAGATCTATTTTGTGAAAGTGAAAGACGGGGATTAGTAATTATCAATTATTATTTCACCCCATACTTTCAAGATGCAGAGGTACTACAAAACAAATAATGGTGAAATAAAGATATACTCTACGGAATAATTCATTCTACATAGAGTCTCATATTGAATTTATTATACATTTAAATTACCCTTTTTATTTTAAATTTTCAAAATTTTTATTACTACTATATCACATATATGACTAGCCAAAGATGGAAAGAGAATCTTATCCCCAGCGGAGTCGCTAGAAATCTGTAGGTTCCAAAAATTTATCATTGACCTCTCGACAAATATTGAATTGAAGAGAAGAGAGTGTGATTTGAGTGTGTCGGTGTAATTTTCAGAAGGCAGATGAGATAGTAGATAAGACACTACCCAGAGATTTCTCCCTCATTTTGTGAGAACTTTAGATCTGGTTCCAGGTTTTCTATAGACACAAGTTCTTATAGTTAATTACCCCTCTCAATAAGTGAGAGAGGACTTTCGATTAATGCTAGTCATCAGATCGCTAAATGCATAGCGTATAGTAACAATATATAGAGTTTTAGAATTTAATATTTATGAAATTTGTCATTTCAGCTTAAACCGGATGGTTGGGGGAATGATGACGTGCCCGATCTAGATCCTATGGTTCCGTCATCCGGCTGATCAGAGGAGGTAGTCGACCCAACTTAATCGAAGGATCCTTATCAGCAACACATGGGTTATGTCGTCCAAGAAATTCTTGTAGAGATAATCTTAAGTCTACCTTAGATGATAGAGGGTTGTTTGCCCTATCAAGTATACCCTTTATTTCACAACTCAAAGGGCGGCCATTAGAACATACGATCATGATCGTAATATAATGGAGCTTGGTAGCCAAACCATCGATCGAGAACTCGATCGTGCTTTATCATCGAGAGCCTCTTTTACCATGATTAGAGGACACGGGCCACATCCTAACTAACAAGAGATTGATTGAGAGTGAACATAGCAGAACACTTGATTTGACATTGGCTCCTTTATGAGCTAGAGTTTTCTTAATTTGTCCCCTCCGACAAACAGTTACGATAGGTAGATAGATTAAGTTTGATTTAAGTTTTTAATGTTTGGATTCCATTTAAGCAGCTTTATGTTGCTACTTAATTTGATTTGAAAAATTGATTAATTTAAATATGTTTAAGAGCTTTAGAGCCTGTCAACTCTATTTAGCTGCTAATAAAGGATTATATCTATTGTCACCTGACAAAATCAGTTTCTCAGATATTTCACTAATTTGAAACTCTTATTACAAGTTTTTAGGTTTGTTAACGGACTCTCTAAGACTAAACCGGAAGCAATACACGATCCTCAGATACTTGAATTTAATCACTCAGCATAGTGTTAGGGCATATGCGGGTGTATTTAATAATTCTGATAATTATATGTTTGAATTGTGAGGTTAATTTCAAATTTTTATTAAATTCTGACTTAGCCCGCGCAGCCTTTTTAGACATTAAAATTTGCACTTGAAATCTCTTTGTCTAAGCACATATAAACATTTATAACTTAGATAATTTCATCTAATTAATGAAATCATTAATTTTGAAAATCATAATTAGAATGAAACTCTTTAATTTTTGATTGAAGGAAGCCCTATGATTTTTGTAGAATTTGACTTAGTATCGCCTTCTGTCTGCTTATACGAAGAATTGCAGATCGGTCCTTATTTTAAAGTTATAGATTCAAAATATAATATAATTTATTATTTTAAAAGAAGATTTACCCCTCAGAGTAGCTTTCATTTTCCCACTTTTTTATTCAAACTTTCATACATTAATTTTTCTCCCTCTTTTTCTTTTGAAAGTGGACCCTTCACTGTCCTTCTAATTTCTATAAATAAGGCCAAGAGGGAGTATCCCATTCTATTCCATTTGTTTGAAGGGTTGGAGTTGGAGCATTTGAAAGAGAATGGTTAGAAACTTTAGTGGGCTTTCAATTATACCTAGATAAATTTTGTAAGTGCTTTTCACCCTTCTTTTTATTTTATATTACTTTTATGTTTGTTGTATGCCATTTTACTTTCCCCCCCTTTTTTTTTCTTGTTTTACACTTTTAGTTTAAATTTAGCTGTAGGTTTTCTTACTTAGCGTTCTTAGGCCAGTTCCTTTCACTCTCCCATTTTTCTTAAGTCAAAAGATTTGATGCAATTTTGGCAGCCTCCCGACATCATCCCGCATAGGGGGTTGCATCAGGAGTATTTTGGCTTTCTCGGTACGCCCTCATGAGCGTAGCGAGTGGTGTCTTGTGATCCCACGGCCGTCTTCACACCCACTACGCCCTCATGGGTCATAGCGGGGTCTTGAAACCTGCAGAAAGAGAAATACAGTATAATGTGTATTTATTTCATTTTTTTCTAAGTCTAGAATTTAGACAAAATTTCGGTAGTATTTCGTCTACGGGGAGCAACATCTAATGGATGTTGGCTTACTCGGTACGCCCTCATGAGCGTAGAAAGTGGTGTCTTGTGACATTGCAACCAATTTTTCATCTCACCGCGTCCTCATGAACATGACGAGGCCTTCAAACCTGTAAAGAAATACAAGCATGTATATATATTCACATTCACATATCTCACATGTTCTGACTCATTTTTCTGCGCACTGCAAAGATCAGCAAAGAGACGGGGTTAGGCATGTCGAAAACTAAGAGAAGAATCCGCCTCATGATGGTGTTCTTCTCCGATTGTGGCGAAGAGAAAGGTCGGCAAGAGGAGTTGTTTGGCTATAGGGGTAGTGAAAACGCCATAAACCTAGAGAAGAACCAGCCTCATGATGGTGTTGCTTCTCGATTTCTATCATTTGCAAGGAAGGAAAGAAGGTTGTTTGGCTGCAGAGGTAGTGAAAATACCAAAAACCTAGAGAAGAACCCGCCTCATGACGGTGTTGCTTCTCGATTTTCGTCATTTACTAGGAAGGAAAGAGGGGTTGTTTGGCTGCAGGAGTAGTGAAAATGCCAAAAACCTAGAGAAGAACCCGCCTCATGACAATGTTCCTCTCCGGTTACGGCGAAGTGAAAATTGGAGAGGTGCTGCAGAGAGGGTGACGCTGGAAACCGAAAGAAGAACCCCCCTCATGATGATGTTGCTTCTCCGGTTGTGGTGAAGCGAAGTAGGAAATTCGGATTTGAAAAAAAGAAAAATCAGGATATTTGGAGAAGAACTTGTACTCCTCGAATAAGTTTGACACCATGCATTCATAGATCTTCTGCTCCCTCCTTTTAGAAGATTCTTTGAAACGAGCAAGCATTTGAACCATCTCTTCAACTGCACGCTCTCTAGCGAACATTTGTTGAAAATAAGCATTTGCTTTTGCCTCAATCTCATCGGTGCTCCAATCAGCATTGCTTACAGAGCTTTGATTTTTTTGGAGTAGAAAGAACAAAAAGCCTATTTAATTCTTCAGAAAGTTGGAAGGGAACTTGCCCAACATGGGCTTGAAGGACCTTCAAGAATATAGACAATGCCTCCTGGTGTGCTTTTATAATGGAAGTTCTAGATTGGTCTAGATAGCCATTTGGTATACGATTGTCCATATTTGATAGTTCTTCAATATATTTAAGGCAATCATGGTCGGACCTCCACTTTCTGCACCATCGACGGTTAGTCTGGCAGAAGCCTCTTCATTAACTGAGGTAGAGATACAGTTCATACATCTCTGCAATCTCCTCATCACTAGAACAGGAAGACAACAGAACTCAGGCAGTTCCTCCATCTGGGTAGCAACTGACATCCACCATCTCCTCAAAGATCTCCATGCATTTATGGTACTGCTTCTTTCCGGAGTAAGCACCCATCCTTGATGTCCACGTCACCACGTCAGCCTTCATCTTCTTACTCACTAGAGATTGGAACAGTTCTTCCATTCTGGAGAAGAATCCTGCTCTGAGTCCAGATTTCAGCATTTGGTTTACAATATCTTCACACTTCTAAATGTTGCCAGATTTAGAGTACGCTGAGAGTAGCAGCATGTGAGACTTCATTGTTGGTGTCATGCCTCATTTCTTTAGTTCTTCGAATATAGCCTCCGCATATGGTCGGACCTCCACTTTCTGCATCGTCGGCAACTAGTCTGGCGGAAGCCTCTTCATTAATTGAGGTAGAGATACGGTGCATACATCTGTAGAGGGAGGTCGGAGCGTGGGAATAGAGAAAAGAGGGAGTTGCAGTTGCTGCGTGCGAATAAGCCGAAGGAAGAAGCCATTCGAGTCCTCTTGCCCATTTTCCTTGCGGTTGCGAACAGAAGAGGGAAGATGGATGGAGCCTAGTGCGTGAAGAGTAGACCCGTGCGTGGATGGGAGCGGTTCGGCTTGGGTTGGTCTTAGGTTATTAGGGTTAGATTAGGGATTAAATTAATTTCTAAATTGATTTTTTCAGTGTTTAATTGACTTTAATGTGAATTTTACACAACACGATTAGATAATCAATATATATATCAATTCAAGGTTAGTCCGATGTTGACGATGACCATCCATTTCCGGATGCCATTTGTTCAGTTGGCGTTAAATTGAGCCGATTTTCAATGTCATAACTTTCGACCATCGACAATCTTGCAAACTCATCCGAATTGGGTACGACGACTTATTTGATAGATTTCGATATTTTGAAGTTAATGACATAATCAATTTCATGAACGAAGGTTGTTTGATTTCGTCGGTCCACGGCGCCGATATACGTCGGTCATTGATGATCGATAATTGTTTGATCATCAATTTGTGCAATATTCATATCTTGACTAGTTTCGACGTTATGAACGTGATGACGAAGTCCGTTCATCGATCGGAGGTCATTTGGGTTGATTTTGGCGACACCCAATGTAGTTCAGCCTCGATTTACGCACTGTTACTTCAAATCATTCGACATTTGCACAAACTCGTCCGAATTGAGCGCAGACAGTCTCATTTGATAGTTTTCGATGTTTTGAAGCTTACGAAATGATCAATTTTACGAACGAAGGTCGTTTGCTCATCGTCATAGCTTTCTAACTCTGATATGCGTGTCGACATATTGATAGCTCAGCACTTAATCGATTGATCGTTATATTTTGCAAAATTAAATTTTGATCAATTCCAATGTTCTGATAGAGACAACAAATTTCGTTCGTCAATCGGAGGTCGTTTCGAACATTTACGATGACGTCCATTGCATTTTGAGCCCCGATTTGCGTACTGTCACCTTCGAAGTCCGTCGAATTTGACTTGTGGGCTTGTCTTGATTTATGACATATATGTGAAGGTCAATAATATATAACAGTTGTGTATTGACTGAATATTATATAATATTATATTATTAGAATCTAGATATAGATCATATAATAATATCTTAATTTTTGAGCTCATCTTAATCAAATTTAAGAGAGAGAATGATCACAAACTCTGCCCTGACAGGGGATGCAAACTAGCTTTCAAAATTGCGTTTTGAAAATTATACTGTTGAAATATCAGCAATTATTTAGAATGTTTTTAGATTTATTTAAAATTAAAACTTAAAATGATTTTGTACTTGCATGTTAGGTAAAATCTGAAATAATTTTGCGTTTACTTTTGTAAAATTTATAATCTAATTTCAACATGAGATATTGTAAGTCCAAGATTTTTAAAATCATGAGCTCTTGACAAAAATATTATCAATTATAGTTCATCAATAAGCTAAACAATATACTTTTGAGAAGCCACATGACTTAATAATTGAATCTTTATAACTTTTTTTATCCATGATTTCAAATTTCTTGTGAAATTGAATCTTCTTGTTTTTCATTAAACATTATTTAAGGGGCTAATTGGGATCAATTTTATTTTCTTTTTATATTATTTTCAAAAATATATTTATTTAGAATGTTTTATTTTATTTTATTTTATTTTTTATTTTCAAAAATAAATAATGTTATTTTTAAAATAGTAAGTACAATCAAATAAATTTATTTTTAACTAAAACATAAATAAAATAAAATAAAAATAAAAAATAAAAAATAAAAAATAAAAATGATCCCAAACAGCTCCTAAGATTTTTCTTTTCCTAAGTTCATAAGACAGAATCAGAATTGTATTATGATATAATCGGAATTCGAATCTAAGACTTGAAAATAACTTTCAAAATTTTTACTAACTAAACTAATTTACACCGACACATAAGGCTTAATTTAGTATAGTGAAAAGTCAAAATATTAGCGAAGATACAAGTTGCATCATCAATTAATATATAAAGAAAATTGGAATTTAAGTTGATAAATAATTAATAAGAGATTTAAGTGCACATCATAAAATTTTTTATATATATTTACATATCTAACTCTTAAAATTTTATATTTGTCAATATAATACTAATATATAAATTACATCAAAAATATCACTAACATTAGCTAATTCAAAGAGAAGGTATTTTTTTTTCATATATTTATTGATGATGCAACTTATATTAGCTAATTGAAGGAGAGATAAACATCTTAATTTTTTGTGGAACTAAATTCTATGAAAATTTACATTTTTTTGCTCATTTCCACTGAACATTACAAAGAATATATTTATAATATTTATTGTTGGAAATTTGGCTCAAACTTGTTTGATGTTGATTGGTTATTGAACTAATTAATTAAAGGAAAAAAAAAGTCATATCTCTGTTGACCCTCGGTTCATCTCCACCAAAGCCGAAATTGCTCCCGCCTCCTCCTAGATGAGCAACCGTTCCAGCTCTCGTTCATTCGGTTGAGGAACTGCAAGCACTCAAATGTTCCCTCCCTCTTCAATTCGCCTTTCCAAAACCGACACAAAAAACCGCAAGAAGCCACAAGCATTCCTCACTCGTTCATTCACCCCTCCCGCAAGGAACAACAAAGTTTCTCCACACAGACGCTTCAAGCCTTCGTCTCCTTCGTCCTCTCCTTCCCTTAGCCACAGCCTTCCCTCCCGCTCTCCCTCTTCTACCTCTAGTTCAATCCCTTCTCCCTCAATAACAAGCTTCCTCAAATTTTCCCCTCCCAATTTCTCTTTTCCCTTGTGGCTTTCTCGGTTGGTTCCTCCGATTCTTCTCCAAGCCGAGCCCAACAGAAGAAGCTGTAGCCTCCCTCTCCTCCCCATTCGCTTCGATTTCCTCCGATCTGAAGGAACAAAGCCTCTGCTGTCGTTTGAAGCCCTCTTTCGCGCGACTCGAGCGGTGCTCGGTCCCCTCTTTACGTGAGCTCGACCTAGGAGGAAGGATTTAGGTTAAATTTGATTTAAATCCTGCTCAAATCCTTCATAAAACCACAAGCTCCTCCATCCTCTCTCTCCCTCTCTTTCTCTCATCCAAAATAGGAAATGAGATTTCAAGATATAATTGGTAGGGTGGATGAAAATGTGTAGAAATATTAGTAGGTTCGCCTTCACGCCATCGTGTGAGAGAGTAAATGTTCTAGATGTCATCTGTCAAAATATTTGAAAGTTTGAGACTTAAAAAAAAGAGAGGAGGCTTAAATATATGAAAATTATATATGTTTGCTACTTGCAAGTTTTAAGACTCCGTTAATGCCCATTAAGGTGTAGTGGGTGTGAAGAGACGAGTGTGTGCGCAGACTGTCACACGTCATTGTAGTCGAGTAAAATAGGATCACTTATGCGGAGGACGCCAGAATCGTCGAAATGTCATAAATTTAGACTGAAATTCAAGACTTAAACAAATTCAAATGGAAATCATATAAACTTAAGTTAAACAAAAAGATATACGATAAATATGAAGATAAATGTTAAATCAAAGATAAATAGAGTGAAATCACTTAAAGAATAATTTTGAAAGAATATACCACTTATTTAAAATGCAAGTAAAATTTGAGGAGGTCAATACTAAACTTATAAATGACTCATATTAAGTTTGAAGTTTGATTTCTCTCAAGCAAGAAATTTGATGTGGAGTTGAGGATAAATCCATATTAGATTGGATGTCTTTTCATGTAAGTAAAGCTTATTTTTGAACATTTGAAATGTTAAATTCATTAACAAGTAAATAATATAAATAAAATAAATTATATGTTTAAATAATCACATTTGCCATCAAGTGAAGTAAGGATTTCAATTGAATACCAAAGGACAAACGATTGGTGGTAAATTCAAATATTCAATTCCAAATTGAAAATAAAAGTGTGTGAGTAATTTAATAACTTTCTTATAATCACAAGTTCAATTAGGCAACTCATGAGCAACCATGAATGTAGTCTTTAAAAGATCATTTGGAGCTTGCGTTTAAAGTTAAATTTGAAGCACTTGTGATATATCTATTGCTTATCTTCAAAATTAATGAAATCCAAATGAAATCCACAAAATGACTTATAAAGTGACTTTCCAATTAACAAGTGAATTATGTTCTAATTCATATTGAATAAATTTGAAATCAATTGGAGAAATATAAATGAGACCCACAATAAATTGGGAAGATCGCCAATAAGCTATCTTATTGAAAGCATATATTGTAGTGTCTCGATTCAAATGAATTGAAGAAGGCTTCAATTGAATTTAAGGTTGTAGCATATGGGATCTACAATATGTTTGAATGTCTACTTTCAAGTAAGAGTAGAACCCAAATGCAACTTTCACAACACCTAGTGTGCTGAAATATTATAATATATATATTCCTGCGTTCATCCATCCCTTTTCGAAAAGAGGATAAATGAAAACAGAAATATAACACCTTGTCGGGACACCACGTAGATCTGCAGATGTTCTTATTAGGGTGATCGGGTACGACATTGAGGAAATATGTGCTATCTCAAAATATAGAAATCACCACCCTATAATGGACCTAATCACCTGAATATGGACTCCTATGGACTATGGATCTTCAAAATATACCAGAGATTCTTCCCATACTTTACATGGAAAAGTAAAAAAGGGTTTATTTTAAACCGGGTTCGTTAAGTTCCCTACAGGGGTAAGCCTCCAAAGTTAATTACATCCTAAGGAACATGATTCCTTACTAATACTCTAGATTAAGATAAATGATTATTGTCTCCAAAGATTTCAAAGGTAAGGCTATCAATCTATTAGTTTATTTTTAGAAGATCAAGCGAGATCGATCAAGAGGAGAGAGTTTTTATCGAAACCAAATGAAGATAAGTAGGGGGATGCTTAGGATACTAGGAGGCATAGTAAACATCCCAGACAATCATATAGTTGGGTTTTATATTTTTGAAATTGAATTGATTTATTTGTTTGAGTTAATTTTTTATTAGAAAGTTATGGCTTACAATTCCATGATACAAGGTCATAGAAATGCCTAAGAGGTGAGGGCTTATGCTTGTAGCCCGCAAAAGTGAGAAGCAACCTCATAACCTAAATCTAGAGAGCTTTGGCGAGGGCTAAAAGCATGACCTAAATCTAAGGCGAAAATGGGTATTTGGTTTATCTCCATAAGAGAGGATAAACCACCCTACTGTTGGACTTACAACCGCCAGGGGTGACCACCAACTAACTCCTCCTACGATTTTAAATATATGTAGGTAAGTCATATATTTTTGCAAGATAGCTAAGCTGTTGCTTATTTAGAAAGAGACTAAGCCCTTAAACATATTCCCTAAGAGACTAGATCATGTAGGGCATGATTTAATGACTTAAATCTAATGCAAATTTTGTTATATTTTATTTTCATTTTGGAAAACCAATTTGACACAGGCTTTAGGATTCATATGCCTAATGCATGAGAAATTAGATTATGGGCCAAAATCAATAAGATAAGGAGGTGCGTTTTCACCATGGCTCTCAAAGGTCAGGCTAAGTTCTTTGGAAAATGTGAAAGCCCTCCAAGCAAGAGTAAAATAATATTCTTTTTATGCATGATGTGAGAAAGAAAATATAACATCCACTTAAGGGGTTGCTAATTATTTTAGCTTGATTTACAACCTAGGCTTTAGATGAGATTATGATTTATTTATTTTTAGTTTGAATTGATTAGTTGGATAGAAAATTTATTTTTCTAAGAGTCTAAACATCATCTAGGCCATACATCAAAACAAGGAAGAAACTAGGAAAATATATCATCTTAATGCACAAGCTAAACAAACATCAATCAATTTATAAAGCTAGTGTAAAAGAATAAGAGGTCATTTATGGTCGAGTTCCACCACACAAACCTGAAAAAAAATTGGGTATCCGAGCTCTACCTTTATACAAATTGGATTACAAATGAATAAATTACAACCAAGAAGGAATTCATTATTATGGGGGTCTTCATTCTTCATTTCTTCTTTCTTCTTTCTTCTTTTGGTTGATTAGAATATGGTTGCTCCAAAGGCTTCACATGATACATAAGACATAGTCTTATAACCAATATTCATCCTAATCCCCCATAATAATCATTCCAAATCCTAATTATAAAATTACATGAAAATGGGAAAAAAAATTTAACTAAAACCTGCAAAATAGAGATTAACTAAACAAACCACACAATCCCAAGCATGTATATATATAAATTGGACTTAGCACCCCATACATGAGTAACTAAGTCCACCTGGCCTATTTTGGATTATTCTTAAGGGTATAAGCACCTATACATCAAAAGCAGTTATATTTTTATTACAACGCCCCTTAAGCACAATCCTCTACAGAAGACAACGGTTAGACTAAGATCACCATGCCATTCAGTCTACACACATACACCCTAACATCAAGACTAAAATATTACATCATAAAATAAAAACAAAGTATCAAACCATGCACCGCCCTAACCTAAAGCTAGAAGTGGTGACTTAGCCTAATGTGTGTGCTATTTAGGATTTATGTGGCATGCTTAGCTAGGATTTAAGGTTAGAGTTTTCTAAGTATGAAAATGTTCAACTTAGAGAGAGGTTTCATTTAAGTGATTTAATTAATTTGGTTGATTTTTATTTTTATGATTTGTTCAGGTTTGAATGAACCTACAATTAATTACTAAGTATTGTAAAAAGAGGAAAAGAGAAGAGAACTTCCATTTTCTCCCTATCTTAAGTAGTTTCTAAGGTAGATTCATATTTAATTTTTGTTTAGTGAATGTTTTATTATGTGTTTTAATTAATCCTAAGTTTAGATTTTCCCTAAACAAACCTATTCAAAAAGAAATATATTTTAAGATTAAAAGTAAAGTGAAATACTATCATAAAATACACAACATTTTATTTCTTTCCCAACATATGTAACATGCATATGGAGAAATCGTAAGCATATCTATACATGCAAATGGAAGTGTTTGACACACCTTAATGATAGATGCTAAGAGAGTTTGTTTAAAGAAAATTTGGAATGTTTCATGTATGCATGATTTTTTTAAGTAGAAAAGAGATTCTTTTATCCATTTTCATATGCTTTACAAGTATAAAAGGCATAAGTGAGTGCACCATTGTTAGCACCAGTGTAATCTACCTACTTAGGGCTACTTAAAGCCTTGCAACCCCGGGATTGTCTAGACTAATATACCACTTTTCTTAAATACATGTGCATGTACAAAAAGAAATGCATGGAAGAGAATCATGCAAAAAGTGTATGTTTTCTTGTTTGATTTGTTTATGAAATTTACATATGCAAGTGTGAATATCCTCTTAAGTGATAACATAGGAATGAATAGGAATAAATTTAATCAAGTGTTGTGTTCTTTTTAAATGAACTATACACTTTGCAAAATCCTATTCAAAACTATGCTAAAAGAGAAGAGAAGGAAAGTCACACAATGCACATCTTTATATTTATACTCAAATGAAAGCTTATAAATAATTATAAGTAGCATACCTTTCAGTTATGATATTTGATTTATAAGTTTTGAAAATAATTTTGGATTTAATAGTGATAATAGCCATTCATATTCTTACTTTAGCCAAAACATGCAATTTTACATAAATGAAATATTTCATTTTAATTTGATTTTTTTAAAAGGCACGAATGCATAATTTTCATATGACATACACATTTAGCATGTTAGGAAATAAATAAAGTGATGAAAGTATGTAAATTTATTCACCCTAATTAATTTCTAAAGATAATCTTATGAAATAAGATTATTTAAAGTAAATCAAATTATTTTAAGAAAATTTTGTTTTGTTTTGAGTTTTGATTTTAGATTTTAGAAATGTAAGAAGGTTTGCTAGTCCTAACCCATCTCCCACATGTGCTATTATTTTAGTTTAATTTAAGAACCATGAAGTGAGTTTTATGCTTTGCTTATGTTAAGGTGTACATTAAGTTCATTAATTACCCCTTACCTACACCTCTTTAATATATTTAACCAAATAATTATGAGCCAATGTATGACACAAAATCATAAGGAATTTATATTAGCAATGCACCTAAGAAAGAAAGGGGCCTAATGCATTTGGCTCATAATTATTGATTAATTAAGCTAAAGGGTTTAAGTTAAGTACTTTCATAACCCTTCCCATAAATATGGGTTAGATTTGATTTCCTTAAGCTACATAGGTTGTTGAACACCTAAGCATCTACCCAAGAAAGAATTAATTAAGTTCTGAAATGTTTTGATTTTGAAAAGTTTGATTAATTAAGCCATTTAATTAAGTGATTAAACTATTTAATTAATGTGTACTTTAATTAGATTTTTATCCAAATGAAATAAACTTAGGAGAAAAGATTTAGAAAATAATTCATAATCTCATTTCCTAAGTCCATTCACCGTTCCAAGGTAATTAACAAACTTAATTAAATAATTTATCACTATTTAATAGGTTAATTAATCATTTAATTGATTAATGGAGTGATTAGGAGTAGATCAAGCAATTATCCTTATTAAACCATTAATAAATTCCAAGAAAATCGTGGGAGGTAGAGGTCATCTCATTAATCAACCTAGGAAGTTTGTAATTAATCAGTAGAATAATTAAGAAGTAATTAATATAGTTATATTCCCAATAAAATCCTAATTACATAAAATTCATTGTTCAAAATCCATCAAACTTAATTTAAGATTATTCCCCTTTAAAATATCTTCATAATGGATTTTATTTTGTCTTTTTTTTTTATTTGTCTACATTTAGTTATGTTATTTTGAAGTTTATATGTTTATTAGGTAATTAAATTCCTAATTATATGACTAATCCATTGCCACATGGTCGGTACTTTCCGTGCACGTGGTGCTATGGGATTCATCACTTAAGTTGTTGTCTCATCATAGCGGTCGGTGGCGCTATGCTCTTTCTCTCTGGATCGTCTGATCAAAGATCAGACGGTTGAGATCGAGCCCATAGTTTTCTAAAGGTAATAATCATAGATCTAGCATGGATTAATCAGGACCGTCCATCCAAAATGTATGGATGGATGGCCCATGATCCGTTATTGAGCTCATCTGTGGGAGAGGACAACTGTCCACTCCTTAGGGCATGATCCAAGCTCGATTGAGCTCAAACTCAACCCACACCATCATCATGCAAGGGGATGAAGATCTAACGGTTCATTTCACTTGGGGTGAAACTTTTCTTCAAAAAGAATAAAAAAAAAATTTAAACTATGCTCAGTTTTGAATAGTACCTCACCAGAGGCTATCACCGGCACTCCCAACCGTTGAAGTAGCTTCGTCTGGCGGAGACGAAGCCCTATTGAAGGTTTCAAGCTTTGGGATGAGGTGGATTGTTCAATTGATCAAACTTCTCCTCCTAGGCTTGCGAATTTGGTCTAGACACCTCTTCCTGTGGCTTGAACACTTGGATGAAGGTTTGAGTGAGCTCAATTAGGTCCCCTCAAAGTGCTTGAAGGATGAATTTAGTTTTGGTGAAGGATTGAATGAGATGGAAATTCTTGCTACCTCCCTTATTTTTGGCTTAGGCAAAACTGAGAATGAGGAAATTGAATTGGCTTGGGGGAGCTTAGGGAGACTTGTAATTACTTTCTCTTACTTCCTATCACTCAATCAAATGCAAGGGAGTTGGAATGAAGTGAAACGAGGGAGAGTATATCTCCCCCTCCAAGGATCGGATGATTGAGAGGTGCTAAGCTATTTTGATCAAATTCACCTCATGGAGTGGTTGGTTAGGCCGTTTAGGGTGGCATGTGATTCAATTTTGGCAGAGGGAGGTAGTGGAGAAGTTTCCATGAGTTTAATTGAGTGGAGGAGTGATCCCATGTGCTCAATTTCTAAGTGGGTGATTTATTTAGCCATTGGGTTGGGTTTGATCGACTCAAACCTATTGGGTCAAGTGCACCACTCTTTCTAGTGTCCATGGAGTCCACTAAGAGGGTGCCAAGTGGCCATGAACAGGATTTGACCAAATTCCAAGTGAACTTGACTAAGAATTACCCTTTGACCTAGAGGTAAAATGGTCATTTGGTTTCGATTTTAGTTTGAATATATTTGGTATGATTGAAAGACTGGTTGGGCTAAGTTTCAATGAATTTGGAATTGATTTGATATGATTTGGCTCATGTTGACCCATTTAGGTCAAAATGAATCAACTTGGGTCAAGTTGATCAATTGGTCAAATTAGTTCAAACCAAGGATTAGGCCAAGTTCATATGACCATTTGAAATATTTTGGTAACTTTGGTTTGGTTCAATTTGGTTTATATTTGGTTTTAGTTCAATATAACCTTTTAGGTCAAGTTGGGTTCATGGTCAATTAGGCTAGGTTGAGTTTATTTGGCCAATTGAGGCTTTGGTCAAGTTCAATAAATGATTTGGAATGAACTTGACCCATTGGTTTCAATCAATTTTGCTTAGCTCAAGTTTTGACACATTTTGACTTTTTAGATCAAGTTGGGTGAACTTGGGTGAAGTGGCCAATTGGGCTAGGTTAGGCTCAAATAATGACTTGGTCAAGTTCAAACATTAGTCATGAGCTGGTTTTGATCAATGGTTTCAATCAATTTGACCTATGGTGGATTTTGGCTAGTTTAGGTTTCATTTTGACTAAGACTTGGTCAACCCTTAGGTTTGACTTGGTTTGACCTAATTTGAGTGATTGATCATCTCATGATGATTGTTGCTCATAATGTGAGGCTTAGGTGGACTTAGTTCAATCCAATTTAGGTAGGATTAGAATTTGGCTCATAAGGGGGTACTTTAGGTCACTTTGGGTCAAGTGAGCCTAAGTAGGTCAATTGGCTTGGTCAAGGCTTGATTCAAGTTTGGTTAAACTCTCATATGGACTTACGATTGAAATATAAATCCATTTACAAGTGATTTAGAGTCAAATGAGTTTTGATTCATTTGACAATTTCAAGTTCAAAGGGTGAGCATGAGTTTGATTTGGATTTGATTTTTGAATTTAGTTTTAGTTTGATGATTGAAGTTTGTGTTTATATTTGGATTCATGATTAAATGATTGATTGAATCATGAAGAAAAATTAAGGGTTTGGCTTGAATTAAGTTTGATTTGGCTAAGTTCAAGGATTTGACTTGAAAGGCTTAGGTTGAATTTTGGTTGAATTTGGATTTGAGTTTTGAATTTTAGTTTTGGGTATTTGAATTTATATTTCATTTATATTTATGAATATAAATGACAATATAAATTGGTTAAATTTCTTGAATTTGAATTGATTTGAATTTGATTTAGGCTAAGTCCATAAGATAGAATCAAAGTGACTTAGGAAAGATTTTTGGAATTTTGAATTCAATCATGGGTTTCAATCATTTGTAATTGATTCATAATTTAAAAAAATTCATCAAGTTGGAATTGATTTGAGTTTAAGGTTGATTTGAATTTGGAGTTTGAAGTTGATTTGAATTTAGAATTTGACTTCAAGGAAGGAAGTGAGGATTTGGTTCAAGCTATAGGGTAGACAAATTTTTCTAACACCCCTAAGGCATAACCTATTCCTATGGCTAACTCTTTTAAGTCTCTAGGGTTAGGTTAAGTGTTCACCTAATCACTAGAAGTGTCTTAAGACTAAGAAAACTCTTAGTCTCTAAGAGAAGCCCTATGTCTAAGATGGAGGTGTTGAGAGCTCATTTTAAAAATGAGATCAACAAAGGGCTCCCAATAGGTGTGGTGTGATTGACAAGGTACACCGCACATATTGGTGTTGACCGAAATGATCAACAATATCGAACGATCACAAGCACTAACATAAATGATCTACTCCTAACTCAAGGTGTAATGTGAGTCAACTCATGTGATATACGTAGGAGAGTGAAGGAGGAATCCAATAGGGATAGAGTATATAAACCTTCCACTAGGGAAATAGGTTCAATTCATCCACAAGGGGATAAGAGGTTTGATTTCACTTGAGTCTCATTGGGGAGAGAAATCAATTTTATTGATTGTTTATTTTGTTTATTGCCTTTGTTTATTTTGACTCCACTGGGGGAGATTGATTGAATTTGTTTTGTTTATTTTTGTTTGACACCACCGAGAGAGGGGTTAAATTTATTCAGATTCTTTAGATTTATGATTTTTGAAATGGACCCTGTCGGTAGATAGGTTATGCCACATAAAATCCCAAGCATGTATATTGGACTTATCACCCCACACATGGGTGCCTAAGTCCACCTATCCTATTGGATTATGCTTAGGGGTATAAGCACCTGCACAATAAAAACATTTATATTTTTATTTATCATAAGGCCCCTTAATCACAATCTCCTACAGTAGATAATGGTTAGACTAAGATCATCCTACCAGTCATTCTATGTACATTCACCCTAACATCCATGCTAAAATATATATCACAAAATAAAAGCAAACATCAAACCATGCACCGCCCTGACCTAAAGCTAGAAGTGGTGACTTAGCCTAATGTGTATGCTTCGGAGGTTTGTTAGTATGCTTAGTTATGACTTTAAGTTAGAATTTTCTAAGTGTGTAGAATGATCAACTTAGAAGAGGGTTTCATTTAAGTGACTTAATTATTTTGGGTTGATTTTATTTATGTTTTGATTGGGTTAAAGTGAATCCTAGAATTAATTACTAAGTTATAAAGAGAGGGAAAGAGAAGAGAACTCCTCTTTCCTTCCCTAAACTAAGTAATTTCTAAAATAGATTCATATCTTAGTTTTGTTTAGTGAATGTTTTATTATGTTTTTTAATTAATCTTAAGTTTAGATGAACTCTAAACAAACCTATTAAAAAAGAATGGCATTTCAAGATTAAGAAAAATGAACTAAATTCACAAAATATACATCACTTCATTTGTTTCCCAACATGTATAACATGCATATGAATGAGTCCTAAGCATATCTATACATGAAAATGGGAATGTTTAGCACACTTTATGATTAAATCTAAGTAGTTCATTTAAGAAAATTTGAATATTTATGATACATGATTTTTATTTAAGTAGCAAAGGGGTTTCTTATCCAATTTTCACATTCACATATGAATGTATGAAAGGCAAAAGTGAGTACGACGCCATTGTTAACCAGGGGTGTAAAGTATAAGACTTACTTAAAGCTACTTAAATCCTCACAACCCTAGGGTTGTCCAGACTAATATACCACTTTCCTTAAATACAAGCATGTGTACAAAAGAAATGAATGGAAAAGAAAGAATGCAAAAAGTTTGTGTTGGTTAATTTATTTTTGTTTATACAATTTGTATACAAGTATAGTATGGTAATAGCATAGGAATGAATAGGATATGGAATTAGGCAAGTGTTAAGTTCTTTTCAAATGAACTATACACTTTGCAAAATCCTATTCAAAACTATACTAAAAGAGAGGAGAAGGAAAACCTATACTAAGCACATCCTTATATCTTACTCACATGTGAACTTATAAGTAAGATATAAGTAACACACTTTTAGTTTTGATAATTAATTCATATATTTTGAAAATAATTTGGATTTAATAGTGATAATAGCCACTCATATTCTTACTTTAGCCAAAACATACAATTTGACATAAAGGAAATATTTTCATTTTAAATTTGATTTTTGAAAAGTATGAATGCATGAAATCATATGAAACACACATTTAGTATATTTGGAAATAACTAAAGTAATGAAAGCATGTAAACACATTCACCTTAATTAATTCCTAAAGACAATCTTATGAAATAAGAAAGCTTAAATCAAATCAAAGTTTGTTTAATGTGATTTTTGTTTGATTTTGAATTTGATTTAATTTGAAAAATATGAGTTGAGTCTCCTGTTCCTAACCCATTCCTACATGTATTTGATATTTTTGTTTAATTTTGAGATAATTAGATTCTATTTATATTTTGATTAGGCTAAGGCATGAATTAAGCATGTTAATTACCCCTTATCTATACCACATTAGCATAGTTAATCAAATAATTATGAGCCAATGAGATGACATAAAACTTTCCAAGTAATTTAAAATTGCAATGCACCTAGGAAGAAAAGGGCCTAATGCAATTTGGCTCATGATTAATGATTAATTAAGCTAAGGGGTTTAACTTAAGTAATTTCAAAACACCCCTAACACATATGAGTTGAATTTTGATTTGTTTAATTGTACTTAGGCTCTTAAACACCTAAGAACCTACCCAAGAAGATTTAATTGAGTTATGGAAAGTTTTAGAAATTTAAGAAATTAATTAAGAGGGTAATTAGTGAATTAACCCTTTAATTAAGAGAGGATTAAGGGAGAAAAAGGGGTTTAAGGAATAGCTTAGGCAAAATGCCCCAAAATTATTTCCTAAACCTCCTATTCATTGAAAAAAACCTTAATCAACTTCAACAAAGGATTAAACCACTAATTAAACCCTTAATTAACCATAATTACATTAAGGGGGGTAATTAGAAAATGAATTAGCAATTTTCCCAATTAAGCCACCAATAAATCCCAAGAAAATTAGGAGGGACATAAGTCATCTCCCAAAATACACATAAGAAGTTTGGGAATAATTAGTGGATTAATTAAAGGGTAATTTGCAAATTAATAATATTAATAAAATCTAAATTCAGAGAAAACAACTATTCAAATTTAATCAAAATCAATTTTAGAATATTCTATGTTCAATTATCTTTCTAATACAATTTATTTCATATTTGTTTGATTTTTCTAGCTTGAGATATGAATTTTAGAAGTTTAGGTAATTAATTAGAATTATTTAAATCCTAATTAAATCCTTAATCATATGACGCCACGTGTGTAGGTTGACACGGCACACACTTTACACGTGGTACCTCCCCATTCGCTATTTAAAATGTCCCATCGTAAGGCCGTGTGGTGATGGCATTACGTGCTTTCTCCTCTCATCAAGGATCGCATGAGATTAAAGCCACGCAGAGGGGTTACAAAATATATATATATATATATATATATATATATATATATATATATATATATATATATATATATATATATATAACATATTTTAATCTCTACCCATCCCAAATGCGTAGGGGCGACCATGATCCTTCCCTAAATTCGAGCCATGGAGTCGCCCATGTTCAGCCTTGATTCGAGCTTGGATTTGGATGAAACTCAACCCACACCATCAACATGCATGCTAGATCACATCTAATGGTCAAGATCTTATGCCATTAACATTTCTTTCATAAAGTTTCACACCACATTGAGTTTAATGGTCAGAAAATGGCTAACCTCACCGGTGCTCGATTCCCTTGGAGAAGCTTTGTCTGGTTGAGACGAATCTTTGGTGAAAGTTTGAGGGGCTGAGGTTGAGTGGATCTTCCTATGGGTCACCTCCTTCTTAGCTTGAGCTGGATTTTGGTCTAGGGCACTCCTCCTTTACCTTTGAAGCTTGGGAAAGAGTATGGATGCACTCGACTTGATCCTCTGATGAAGCTTGAAGAAGGAATTGAGTGGAGTTTTAGTGTTGACAATTCAATGGACCTCCCTTATTTTTACTTAAGAAAAATCTAGAAGATGCAAATTGAATCTCCCTCTAGGAAGCTTAGGATCACTTGCAAATGGCTCCTATGAGACTCTCTCACTCAATTGACTATGGCTCTATGAAGATTCAAATGAATTAGGGGGAGTATATCTCCCCCTTTGGAAATCGGATGACCGAGCATAGGCTTACCATTTTGATCTAATTGCCAAGATTGAAAGGGTTGTTTGAGCTATTAGGATTGTCCTTGAGTTAGATTTGGCCAGAGGAGTGGGAATATGAACTTCCCATGTGCTCAAAACAAGTGGAGGCATGATTCCCATGTGGCCATTTCAAGGGGATTAGTTAGTTTGGCCATTATGTCAAGTTAGGCTGAACTGAACCCATTGGGTTGAGTGCACCACTCTCCTTAGTGTTCACTTGATCCACTAGGAGAGTATCAAGTAGGTATGAAGAGGATTTGACCAAATTCCAAGTGGAATTGGCCAAAATTACTCTATGGACTAGGGGTAAAATGGTCATTTAGCTGATTTTTGAATTTGGATATGTTGGGTATGTTGAGAAAGTAGGTTTGCCCAAGTTTCATTGGATTTAGAGTTCATTTGGTATGGTTTGGCTCATGTTGACCCATTTAGGTCAAAATGGATCAACTTGGGTCAAGTTGGCCAATTGGTCAATTTGGGTCAAGTTCATATGATCATTCAAAATATTTTGGTTTCTTTGGTTTGATTCAATTTTGTTTAGGTTTGAATTTTATTCATATGACTTCATTTAGGTCAAATGGGTCAAGTTGACCAATTTGACCCATTTGACCCATTTGAGCTAGGTCATGGGTAGGTTTAGGTTTGGTTAGTCATGTGAAGTAGATTGGTATCTTTGTTTCCAGTTAATTTTGGTTAAGTTTAAATTTGGCTCAATATGACCCTTTAGGTTAAGTTGGGTTCGAGGTCAATTGGAATAGGTTAGGTCTAGTTGGCCAATTGAGGCATTGGTCAAGTTTAACAAGTGACTTGGAATGGAATTGACCCATTTGTTTCAATCAATTTGGCTTATATCAAATTTTGGCATATTTTGACTTTTTAGGTCAAGTTTGGTCAACTTGGGTCAGGTGGCCAATTGGGCTAGGTTAGACTCAAATATTGACTTAGTCAAATTCAAACATTGGTCATGAATGAACTTAGATCATTGGTTATAATCAATTTAGCCTATGTTGGATTTTGGCTATGTTGGGTTTCATTTTGGCTAAGTGTTGACTTGGTCAACCCTAGTTTGTTTTGACCAATTTGAGTGATTGATCATCTCATGATGCAAGGCTTAGATGGGCTTAGTTCAATCCAATTTGGTTAGGATTAGAATTTGACTCATAAGGGTACTTTAGGTCACTTTGGGTCAAGTGAGCCTAAGTGGGTCAAATGGTTAGGTCAAAGCTTGATTTGAGTTTGATTGAACTCACATATTGATTTATGATTGAAATATAAATCCATTTGCAAGTGGTTTTAAGTCAAATGGGTTATGATTCGTTTGATAATTTCAAGCTCAAAGGGTGAAAATGAAATGAATTTTGGAATAATTTTTGAATTGAGTTTTGGTTAAGTGATTGAAGTTTGTATTTATATTTAGATTCATGATTGAAGGATTGTTTGAATTATGAAGGAAAATCAAGAGTTTGGCTTGATTTAAAATTGATTTGGCTAAGTTCAAGATTTTGACTTGAAAGGTTTAGGTTGAATTTTGAATGAGTTTGAGTTTGATTTTTGGAATTGGTTTGAATTTATATTTCAATTATTTTTGTGAATATAAGTGAGAATATAAATGGGTTATGAGAAAATTTCATGAATTTGGAGTGATTTGATCATGATATAGGCTAAGTCCTTAAGAGAGAAATTAAAGACTTATGAAAATATTTGGAGTTTTGGATTTGAATTTTTAATTTGGTTTGATTGGTTTGAATTTATATTTCATTTATATATATGAATATAAATGAGAATATAAATGAGTTATGATAAAAATTTATGAGTTTGAATTGATTTAGATTTGAACATGATTT